>JAVJIF010007950.1:0-82500 GCA_038442645.1 Agave tequilana
AAATACTCTATTTTTCTTTGATTTTTCCAAACCTTGAAAACAAATAAAAAAACTTTTGGCACAAAAACTCTTCAAAAGCTTGCTGCAAAAACACTTGTAAAGATGGGAAAATAGCTCTCTTGAAATCTTATAGAAAACAACCCAAGAGATGGCTATTATAGCCTCTCAAAAATATAGCCGTTGGCAGCCTGAAAGGTCAGAAATGACCTTCCGGTCGACCGGCCCAACGGTCATATTTCTTACCGTTGTGCCTACGGTCGACCGCCCGGTCGACCGGCACCACCCGAGACATGGGTGGTTACAGTCGGTCGACCGCCCCGTCGACTGGCCTTGTAGGCTGGCCATGTGCACGTCCTTGTGCACATCGGTCGATCGGTTTGATCGACCGACCCCTGGTCCGGTCGACCGCCAGCAGATCTGGCAGAGATTTCAGGTTAGAAAACTTTGTTATTTTAAATCCAATAAATCCCATAAATACTCATAAATTTTACAAAAATAATTCTTGTTAGATCTTTGAATAACAAATATGTGTGACCAAAAATCAACACATATTACAAACTATTTGAACTATTTTTGTGATATAAAATATTTGGTTTAAACAAAATCGTATTTTCCAAAATTTGAATTTTGAACTGAAAATCTGTTTTCTCCAAAACTTGTCTAAATACAAAACATGATATTGAAATACATTTGAAGCATATTATATATGGACAGAATCTAATACACATGTAAAGTATATATCTATGTTTTGACAAGAAATCTAAAAATAAGTTTTGTTAATTACAAAACTCTAACACATGAATAGGATCAACAAAATAAGTTTATCTAAATATGTGAAGCATATATGCATATAGATCAAATCCAATATACATTAAACTATGTAAACTTCTTTTGATTCTATTATTCATGAAAATCATATATATGTATAGTTGAAATTCAAAACCGGTTAAACCGAAAACCAAAACATATTAAACTTTTGTGTGTTAACTTGAGCATATCAACATTATCTATCTTTATATAAGATCTAATCAAACCGAAGTCTTCTTGTCGATCCTCATCTTCAAGACGATCCGATCCAAATATGATCCAAAGAGCTTGACTCCAACTAAGTGCTATGTGCGATCTTGACGCGCGAGCTCTTGAATTTACATGTGTTAGCTCCCAAAAACTCCTTGTTGAGGCTAAGCACCTACTAAGTCCTGATACAAAATCTAAAACTATATAAACACAAGATCATTAGTACTATAACTACATGAGTTAATCATCATCAAAACTAGAGTGATGGGCCTTTGGTCCAACAAACGGGTTGTGGGTTAATGGGTTATTGGGTTTGGACTTAGGCTAATGGGTTGGGTTTGGGTTTTATTAGAGAGAAAAAACAAGAGAGAAAAGAGAGGAGCAGGAGAGGAAGGAGTTGCCATGGCTGCACAGCCGCGCGGCGGCGCTGGCCGGTCATCGGTGGCGCGCAGAGAGACAGATATGAAGAGGAGAGAGAAGGAGAAAGATAGGGATGGAGAGGGAAAGAGAAAAAAGGAAGAGAGAGGAGCAGCGAGTGGTGACTGACAGGACGAGGGCGACGACGGTGGAGCTATGCCTGTGCACAGGTCAGAGGGGAGGAGAGAAGTAGGAGGAGAAGAAGAAGATGATGAAAGAGAAAGAGAGAATAGGGAAGATAAGAGCAAGGGTGCTGGTGACGTGGGGCTGGCCGGTGATCTGGGTGACTGTCAGTGGTGATCTAACCACCAGGGAAAGAGTGAAAGAGAGGTAGGAAAGAAAGTAGAGAGAGGGAGAGTTGAAGAGAGAGAATGATAGAGGAATGAGGAGAGATAAGATGGGGGAGAATTTTATAAGAGAGAGTGGAGGAGAGAAAGAGGGTTGTTGGGTTTAGGTCAGTGGAGAGAACAGTCTAGAAGAATAGAGAAAGAGAGAAAGAGAGAGAATAAGAGAAAGAAAAAAAGATAATTTTATAATATTATTTTATTGGGCGAATTTGACTAGCTCAGAGCTGTTCCTAAATTTTTTGTAAAATAGCAAATATTACTCGGGGAACAATGCGAAATCAAATTCAAGAAATTCAGTCTGATTTATAAATTAAAATTCTGAAATCAATCGGTAATACCTGTCGACATCGTTTGATAAGATTTTTGACTAATTCAGAAAATTTCCAAAATACGCTAAAATAAATGATCTTGAAGAACAATTGAAAGTAGATTCTTAAAATTCAACTTGATTTGTTAATTAAAAATCATGGAGTCGATTATCGGTATCGGTTGACACCGAACTTGGAGACTTTTCAAAATAATTCAGAAAATTTTCAGAAAATTTTCAAAATCTGAAATATTGAAAAATAATATCTGAAGCTAAAACTGATTCAGTCTGACTATCAGAAAAGTCAAACTAAATACGTACACCGTATCAAGTCTTGATACTGTGACACATACATTTAGGGTCAGGAGTTACAGGTGGTGGGCTAATGGGCTAGGAAACTAATAATAATAATAGTATTAATAATATTAGTTAACAATAGTAATAATAATAATAATTAACAATAAAAATAATAATAACAACAATAATGTTAATAATAATAACACTAATAATTATATTAATAAATATAATCATAATGAAGTAATAATAGTAACAATTACTACTAAAAATAACCATTAGTAATAATAATAATAATAATAGTAATAGAAACAATAGTAATTAGTAACTAAAAATGTTAATAAGTAATAATAGTAATAATATATAATCCAAATTAACATTTAATCACTCAAAATAATTTGTATATTTAATAATAATAATAATGTCATAAATTAAGTTAATTAATAATAATAAAATAACAAGTATAGAAAATTAAATATAGAAATATTAATACAATATTATTAACTAGGGATATTACAGTTGTCGACAGCTTCTTGGGACTGTTGACAGGCTATTATGTCGTTTTGCCTTAAATTAAAATTATAACGGCCATTTCTAGAATAAAATGTGTTTGTCTTATTCCCAATCGGGTATATTTTAATTTATTAGTGTTTTATCAATTGTTTAATGACTGGTTTAGCTCTCTACTGATATTTTCCCTCTTCCTATAAATAGGGTTCTTGTAGATAGTTTTCCAACCAAGAAAAGCAAAGAAAATCAAAAGAGGTTTTGTTTTGAAAAAGATTTGAGAAAAATAGTTTTGAAAAAAAGGTTTGCTTTTGTGCTACTCGTTCCACATCTTTTAGAGGGTTTTGCTGAAAGTTATTCTTGAGCCTTCAAAGTTTCAAATCTCTAGTTTTCTCACACAAACTTGAGTCATCATCTCTATCTATTCTATAGGATCTTTGTTTGTGAGAAGCTTTTTGTTTGTGGTCAAAGAGTTGATCACCAAGAGTTTCTTCATTGTATTTCAAGCGGTTAGAGGTTGCGACCTCGAAGTGAGCTTGCGGGCTCGTATTGTAGGTGTTGCGGCACCGAGTGAGGGACTTGCGGGTCCAAGAGTAATTGAGGGAACTTGTATCGTGGGTAATCTTACGGGATCAGATTATAGTAAAAATTCTTCATTGTGGTGAGGCGGGAACGTGAAGCAAGTGGCTCGAATCTCGAAATAATTCTCCCTTGTTTGCGATTGCTCATCTATCGCTCAACTCAACTCAACTCACTCTAGTTTATATCATGCTTGTATTATTTGCTTACATTTACATGCTTGATTTGAAAGGAATTAAGCACCTTAACTAGTTTATATCACTCAACTCACTCTATTTGCTTACATTTGTTTAAACCAAAAAAGCAACTAAGCACCTCACTCTTGTTAAAGAGGAATCCTGAGGGGAAGTTCTAGAGCCCTTCACCAGGAATTCGACTTCACTTCTTGATCACTATTTGTGTTTTAGTTTTTAATAGTTAAAGTTTTTAATGCCGCATTTGATTAGCACATCACTATTCACCCTTCCTCTAGATGATTTACAACTCTAGATTTAAAAGGAAAGATATTTTCAAAGTAAACATCTCTAACTTCAATGATTGTATTGTTGGATATTTCACTGATTTCAGAGTTAAGCACTAAGAAACGACTAATATTGCTATCTAGTGCATATCTAATAAACACAACAACAACTGTTTTGGAATGTTCAGGTATTAAAATCTTAGCCAAGCAACCCCGTACTTTAAAGAATTGGATGTTAGGAGTTCTACCCTTCCAACGTTCATTTAGAGTAACATTAGAGTCTCTTTGGGGAACCATATTGAGAATATAGCATGTAGATAGGAGAGCTTCACCCCAAATATTTTCGGGTGCACCGGAGCTGCGTAACATGCAGTTCACCATGTTCATGAGTATTCTGTTTTTCTTTTGATGACACCATTGGACTGTGGTGTGTAAAGAGCAGTCACCTCATAAATAATATTGTACTCTTGGCAATATTCAGTTATTTCAGTTGAGGTGTACTTATAATAAATGTCGTATAGATTATCCGCGAGAGCACTTAGGATTCAATGGCAACAATGATAATCTATCTCCTTGAGTTTCAAGGAAGTTTGAGTGGAAGTTGAAGTTGAAGAGGGATCTTTAGTGGAAGTTCCAGTTGTGACTGAAGAAGATGACGAAGGGGTAGAAGAGTAAATGAGTGAGGTGGTCAACCAATATTTCATTTAGTTTGCCCACCGCTTAAAATTTAAGCCAGTGAATTACCAGGTTTGATATTTTTGGAATGATCAAGATTAGCTATTATGTTTGTGAAAAAGCTAGTCTGATTTTTGTACTCAACAATAGTCAAAATAGAATCAAAATGTAGTTTTCAAATTGGTCAGTTTTAAATTAGGGTATGCACAATGAAAGTGTAGGTGATTTTACTTAATTTCATTTATAGAAATAATATAATCTAGCTAAGTATATAACAAATAAACTAGAATTTAAAACAAGAATAGCAAGACAATTTTAAAGAACTAACATGCAAATTAAATCAAGTTTTAGAACAATAAAATAACTTTCTAGTTATGTTTCAAAACAGATTATAGTAATTTTTTAACTTTTTCCAAATTAATTATGAGGTTTATCAAGCCCGAGATTAATAAATTTAACTGGCTAGGTCAATGAAAATCAGGTGGGAGGCATTTCGCAACGTTCTTTAGTTATGTAATCATCTTTTAGAACACTTTCCTTAGGCATCACCTTAACTGATACTTCAAGAATTTACACAGCTTCTAATTTTCTTGGATATAATGCAATTATAAAGTCAAGATATAAATGCAAGATTAAACTGTAATATCCCTAATGTAAAATACTGTATTTTTATTTTTTCTAAATATTTGTTTTATTTTACTGGTGATATTATTATTATTTATTAACTCGAGTTACAATACAAATTATTTTAAGATAGTAAATGGTATTTTAGCCTTATAATTATATTTAACATTATTAAGTATTATCATTTTAATTACTAGCTAGTATTTTTCCCATTACTATGTTACTAGTATTATTATTATAGTTGCTATTATTGTTAATATTGATATTGTTATTATTCTTATCATATTGTATTGTTTTGGTCATTATTATTAATGTTAGTACTTTTAAAAAGTATTATTAGATAAGATTTTTAATGTTGATAATTTTATTGTAATATATATTGTTAATTATTATTATTATATTGTTAATCACTATTAGTAGTATTATTATTTTCATCCAAGCCCAATAAGCTCAAGCCCATTCTCCTTTTCATTTCATTTTATTTTCTTTTTATACTAAGCCCACATGAGCCAAGCCCACTTCTTATTTTCATTCATTTTCTTCTCCTTTTCCTATTTTTCTTTAAGCCCAAAAGCTAAGCCCACATGCCCACTATCTATTTTCTTATTCTCCATATTACTTATTTCTTAATTAAAGCTCAAAACCCATTACCATGAGACCCTTACCCATTAACCCAAAACCTAATTCTAATCTTAATCCTAATCCAAATGTAAATCTATAATCTAATCTAGTTATATAATCATAATTCAAATTCCAATCCAAATTTCCATCCTAATCCTAACTTACTAAATTAAGCAATCTAAACCTAATTAGAATTCAGGTTTCTAAAATTCCTAATAATCTATATAAATACCCTAAACTTCTTCTCTTTTTCTACCTTCAAAAGAAAATCATGACCTAATTCTCCCCATCTCTTTCTTTCTCTTCTACCTCAAGAGAAACCCTAATCCAACTCTTTCCACTTTCATCTTTCTTTTCTCCTCATGAACAAAAGATCTTGAAGTGCAAATTAAGGAGCATGCTAGGGGATCAACAATCAAGTAAGTAATTTATTTTATCAAAAATTATTTAATATAAATAGTTTAATAAAATCATGTCCTACTATAGTCTTCATGAATATTTTTATACATCAAAAACCCAATTTAAAAATCTAACTAAAATACATGTGAAGATCCATCAATTTATAATTTTATTTACATATTTTTTTTCATAATTTCTAGAGGAGGATTTTCCAACAAAAAAAGGAAAAAAAATTGCGCTGCACAGACGCGCAGTCTGTGCAGCGCCAGGCCAGACCCGCTCTAGGCCTGGCCTGGCCCCCCCCCCGGCCGGCCCAGGCTTGGCCGGGCCTGGCCTGGCCCAGGCCAGGCCGCCTGGGCAACAGCAGGGTCCAAAGGGCCCTGTTAATTAAAAAAAATAAAAAAAAAAACCAGAGATAGAAAATATGGACCAGGCCTGGGTCCGGCCTGGGTCCGGCCTGGTCCAGATTGGACTGGGCCTGAACTGTTGCAGTTAGAGAAAAAAAAAAGAAAAGAAAAGAAAGGAAGAAAGAAAGAGACAAGTTTTTAGGTTAAAATAATTTATTAAAATATCAAAAAAAATAGAGAAAAATATAAATAATATTCTACAACACTTCTACTTTCTAAGATAAAAATTTTAGATAAATACCAAATGAAATTAAATCAAATTACCCACTTTAAAACCATATTCCTAAATGGTAAATTCGAACCCGTTAAGAAATTTAATGTTAAAAAGTTTTTTAAAAAAAAACCTAACAAAAGAGGATTAAAATTAGTCAAAGTAAACCTATTAAATTCATGTAATTCAGAGGATCATACTCCCAACCTTAATTTAATTAATCAAGATTAAATAAATAAAAGATCCTAACAATTTCTATTGAAATACTTTATGTAGATTTACCGGATTCTAGGATTTGCAGTGCTTTGGATTGTGATCTAACTCAGGTGAGTGTCACTTCTTTGTTTAGTATTATTTAATTTATTGTGAGTGTTCGTTCATGAGACATCTATGATTTGTCCACTTTATTCATGTAGTTGATATTTGCTTGTATTAGCATTATTTCATGTGTTGGTAGTTTATTGTTGTTGGTTTAGACCTAGTTTTGATACCCCTTAGACTGTGACTTGACTCAGCTCGATCTTGAGGGATATAATTGGTATTAGTTATCAGATTTGATAAGCATGTATTTGGTGATTATTTCAGACTGGAACTCTTTTGGATATTGAGGACATGTTAGACATGATGTTGGTTTAATGATAGACTATTTTACGGATGCATAGATGTGTGTGAATATGATACCCTTGACTCTAGTGTTTGCGATGAGATTGACTTCTAGACCGTTAAGAGCTATTATTTTGGATTATCGCGTTGCTGAGTTTGATTGATATATTAATGATTTTATTGATATTGACTATTAGATATAGGGGTGATCTAGACTCTATGTTGATCGAGGATGTTACACTACTTAGTTATGATTTTGATTGATGAGGTTATTGATGATTTAATGAATAGAAAATCTTTATTGATAAAATGAAATCTTGGACTTGAACCTGTTGGTAGACTTTATTGGATTGGAGTTGACTTGGGGGTTGAGAAATAGATGTTAATTGGGTTGACCTGACCATGTAGATTTTAGAGAGATATATATACTTGATATGTTATTTGATTTTGGGATCCTGCGATTGACCTTGATAGAGTGAGAGTGTGTGATAATCCTGATAGAATTGGAACATGAAGATTTGATTTTATGTATCAAAACATGTAGTATTTCAGTTATTGAGATTTGGATATATCGATGACATGAGGATCAGAGTTGATCGTTGGATGAGAGAATCGATTGTTGATTTATGGGAGTTGTGATTACTGTACCAGATTACCTTAATAAGGTTTGATGTTTGAGATTCATGAGGATAGCTTTTGAGATTATGAGTTGATTACATACATTACCCGAATTATTCTATTCATGACAGTAGATCATTACCCATCTTAGATATCTTGATTTACCTGAGAAACGTTACTGATTATACTTGGTATCTACCTGATAATTATCATGTCCATGTTACTAAAATTGCTGGGAAAATATTGTTACACGGTAACAACACTTTCATGTTATACTTGTTATATATTCCTGTATTACCGGTATCCTGTTCATTGATATTATATATTCCTGTTATACCGGTATCCTGATCACATGTTGATATTGTTGTTGGCCCAAAGGCCTTCCACCCTAGTTTTGATGATGATTAACTCATGTAGTTATGTTTACTAATATTCTTGTGATTTTAAGTTTCAGATCATTAGCAAGATATTAGTTGGTGATTAGCTTCAACAAAGGTGTTTAGAAGCTTTTCATGATGATTTCAGGGCCAAAGCTTCAAGATCACACATTGCCTAGCCCATGGATGGAGTTTTGGAGCAAGTCAACTTGAAGATGAAGATCATCAAGAAGACTTAGGTATCCATAATTTAGATAGTGTGTTTTAGATCCATTTGTAAAGTTCAGTATAGTTGATATGCTCAAGTGCACAAACACACACAAGATTTATGTTTTGAATTTGGTTTTCATGAATAGTAGATCAAAATAAGTTTACTTTATTTCTATGTATATAGATATGTTCTAGATATACATACATGCTTTAAACTTGCTAAACAAACTTATTTTGATATCCCTATTCATGTGTTGAAAAATCAAGTTTGATAAAAATACAAGTTTTGTTTTTGATAAAATTGGCAAGACACAAAAATGAATTGATATGATTGATATATGTCTTGAAATTTTTACCACTTGTTTGAGTTTCAATATAAAATGATAAAACAAGTTTTTGTAGATTTTTAGAAGTGTTAAAAGATTTTTAGAAAAATATTTTACAGTGTTTTCTGACCCAGATTTCTGTTCCAGGCTTCAATCAGTCGACTAGTCAACCTGACCTAGTCGACTTGGGTGAAGTCGGTCGACCGGGCCGGTCGACCGACGTGCACAAATCTGTGCACGTTTGGAGACTCTGGGATGGTCGACCGTCCGGGTCGACCGGGCTGAGAGCAGTGCTCTCTGTTTGTTTGGGTCGACCGGGCCGGTCGACCGTGGTTGCACAACGGTCACATTTCTGACCGTTGGCGGTCGACCGGCCGGTCGACCGTCAGCCTGTCAGGCTGCCAGCTCAGCCTAACGACTAGTTTTCTGATGGGCCTATATAAACCCCAATTCTTTGGGATTTTGGCCAAGGTTTTTAGAGAAAAAATTTTTCAGACTTTCTCTACTGTTTTAAAAAAGTTTTAAAAAGAGTTTTGTGCCACAAAGATTCATCTTTGTATTGTTTTGGTTTTTGGAAAATCAAAGAAAACTAGGTTTTGGGATTTTGATTTGATCTTTCATTTTCTATCTTTTACAAGAGACTTCCCAATTAGTTTTTCTTTGTTGCTTGTTTCCAAAAACACCTAGTTTCCACACTTGAGCTATCTCTATCCTAATCTATTAGGATCACTTGTTTTGTGGAAAAAGAGAAAAGAAAGAGAGATTGTTTGTGGTTGAAAGAAACCACTTGTTGTACACCCTTTTTCTAGTTGTATCCCTCTTAGGTAGAGGTGATCGGGTGATTGGTTTGCTCCCTCTAGTGAGAGGTGGAGTTTGGTTGTAAACCCTCTTCGGTAGAGGTGTTGGTTGTTGTGATTGTTTGGCTAAGGGCCTACCCCTCTTGTGTGAGGAGGTGTTTGTTTGAGAGAGGAGTTCGGTACTCCATTGTTGTACAAATCCTTCTCGGTGAAGGTTCCCTCGGTGGGAGTCCTCGGTGGACAGTATAGTGGATTGGAAATCCTACACGGTGGTGTAGGCGGGGATGTAGAGCAAGGGTGCTCGAACCTCGAAATATATCATTGTGTTTGCGTTTGATCCACTTGTCTCTAAACTCTCTCTCTTTACATTTGTGCAAAGCATCATTCATCATTCATATTACTTGCTTGCATTTGTGTTGTGCCTTGCATATTTCATATTACTATATCATCTTATATGCTTGGTTGTTTGTGTGTGCCTCACTTGTACTTAATCAACAAGAGCTTCACATAGCACCTCAACCCATTCAAGGGGAATCAAGAGGAGTTAGTCCAGAGCCCTTCACGGGGAATTCGGCTACACTTGTTGATTGTACTAAGTGTGTTTGCAAGATTTGCATTAGCTTCCGCATTTAGCGCACTTAGTTTTGCATTTAGTTCTAGATTAGCACTTACACCTATTCACCCCCCTCTAGGTATTTTTCAATTGGTATCAGAGCAGGTGCTCCTGATACTTAGGCTTAACATCCTAGGAGTGAGATCCTTGATTGCTAATCTACTGTTTGCATTTGCTTGTTTGCACACTCATATAGTTTGCCATGGACTTCATGACTCCACCTAGCTTTGACCCTTCCAACATTGTTGTTTGGAAGTATAGGATGTCCATGTACCTAAAGACCCTAGGTTTGCATGTCTTTCTTGCGGCCACCAAGAAATGCTATCTTGGAGATCGCAATCATATAGGGGCCAATGCACAAGCCCTAGAGGCCATTAGAAGCACATTGCCTAAAGATTATCTTATGTGTGTTTCTAACTTTGATTCCGCTTTTGTAGTGTGGAACAAATTGACAACAACCACCACCTCCGAGCTTCAAGTACAAATCCAAGAAGAGGAATCTAGTGGAGAATCCGATTCACAATGCTTCATGGTCCAAGGGAATGACTCCTTGAGGTACATTCGGAACCCCACTTAGATAATGATGATTGTGCTAGTTCTTCAAATGATTTTGTTGATCCCCATGCTTTGAATGAAGAACTATCCATTGTGTGTGAAAAACTAATAGAAAAATATAATTTGTTGAAAAAGAAAAGTCTAGGAATTGAACAAGAAAATAAGAGTTTGCATGCTAGACTTAACAATGTTTTGCAAGGAAGATTGAGGTCTATAATGAAAGGAATTCATTGAGATCTCAATTAGAACTTGCACTTAAAGAAAATGAGTTTTTAAAATCTAAAAATGATTGTGAAGATGTTTTGAAGAAAATGATTCTTTAACTTCAAAACTTGATTTTGTTTTAAAAGAGAATGTTGCTTTGAAAAATAAAATTATTTCTATTTCAAATGATTTAGATGTGTGTTTAAAGAAAAACATTATTTTGCAAAATAATATAGATGCACATGTTTGTCATGCTAGTGTAGCTTCTTCATCTAGTCTACCTAATGCATGCACTTCTTCTTCTAAGATTAATGATGATATTTGTTTGCTTAAGAAGAAGATTGATTGTTTGGGCTCCACTATGAGCCAATGTGCCTTGAACCACACACGCTTGGAATCCTTGGTTCGAAAGAAACAAGTTCCAACTTTTATACATGCACACCCTCCACGGCATACACATGCTCCTCACGGACACACCCATCACCATATGTATGCTCATGTGTACACTTGTACACATTGTGGACGTAAGGGCCACCTTGCTAAATTTTATTTTGATCGTATACATGATTGTAATTTAGCAAAGAAGTTTGTTTGGGTTAGAGAAGGGACTAACCCCCATGGACCCAAAAGAGTATGGGTACCAAAGACCACCCCTAAAGTTTTTGATGTAGGTGTGGGCTCTCACATGACGTGAGAGTGATGACACCTTGGAGTGGATGCGTTCCGTACTTAAAGGAAATCAATTGGATGCATCACTTTCAAGGAAGATTTGGTGGAGAGGACCAACATGTTTTGGAGACAAGGAGAGTTGCTTCTTCAGTTTTGGTAATAATCCTTTACTCCCATTTATTGTTTACATGCTTTCCATTTCATTGTTTATAGCATGTTTTTGATGTCTATGGATTAGTATGTAAATACCATATTTATTAGATCCTTGACATACATGTATAGCATTTGAGACACACAGGCTTATATGAACCCATTCTTAGTGTTCTCACTTTTGTTTAAGCTATAATGTACATCATGAATCTAATACATGTGAATTTACATAGTAATCATGTTTTAGTTTTATCATGATGATTTTTGTTTTGATACTTCATGTGTTGATTACATGTTTAGATGTTAGTTTTCATTAAGACTAGTTATATACTTGTGCATATAGTGGGCCACAAATAAATTTATATATGTTTGAGCTTGAATGCTTATTTGAACCCATTAAATGTGCTAGTATAGTCTAGTTTTGATGATTCATACATTTCAAACTTGTATTCCATTTTTGGATTTGTTTTATGAGTTTTCACTTCATGTATATGTTTGTATTGCCAAACTTTAAGATATACATGTATACCCCTTGAGTCATTTGCCTTTCATGCAAATCTATATATGGACTCAATTGTGTTTAGGGATATGTATGTATACTTATTGTGTTGACAATTCATACATATACCTTGAAATGAAATTTGCTTTGGTGAAAATTTAGTTTTTTGTGCTTTTATGTTTAATTGTTTAACTTCATGTATATGTCTATCATGTCCAAACTATTAGATATACATGTTTATCCTTTTGAGCCACGTGCCTTCATGCATATATATTGTGGACTCGTTGTGTTTTGGATATGTATGTATATTTTATTTGTACTTGACATACATATGCCATGAAGATTAAATAAGCTTTGATGATTTTCGTGTTTTCATATTTAAGGAATAATTGAGCTTAATTGAATATTTTCATGATTATGATATTCACACTTTATTTATACACTCACATTTATTGCTTGCTCATGTTTTGTATTCATGAGTCATATTTATGCCTAATTGAATTAGAGTGTTGATTATCATGTGGATTTCATGTTTTATGAAAATTATTTTAGTTTATTCCTTACTTGAAGGATTTCGTACTAGTTTAAAAGTTTTTCATTTAACTAGTTACGGTATTCTTCATTTTGGTAGAGTTTTTCAAACAAAACTTATTTTCAAATCCATTTTTGAAAACCCCTACCATCCAAGGGCGGTTGGAAGGGAGATCATGTTCATGTATGCTTTACAAGTGAAAATCATTTAAAACTTGAACCATGATTGGGTGGTAGATTACATGAGATATACACTTGATTATTATTATTGATTCAATTGGTATTATTGAACTCTTTCAATTGGTATCAATTTGATCCTTTTGTATACTCATATGTTTATTGTGTATGTATATTTTCAATTGGTATCATCTATTAGTGATTGGTACTCATTCTATTTCATACACATATACTTGTTTTATTTGTGCTACTATATGTCTATATCTTTAGCACAAATTTTTTTTATGCTAGCGCTTGAGCTTCACTTTATTTCAATTGATTTAGTTTTCAATTGGTATCTTATTTCAAGCCTACGCATAGCTTTTGTTGGTATTTCATAAAGGGGGAGAAAATTTTATTTTCATATTTCAATTGGTACTTGTGTTCCCACTCCCTTACTTTATGATAGAAAAATAGTCATTTCAATTGTTTATTTGGCTTAAAAGAAAAATACTATCTTTTCATATCAAGATGTCTTGTGTTTTAAATTGATATCTAAAAAAAATGTTGTTTAAAGAAAATACAAAAGTTTTGATTTGTATTGATTATATGCAAGGAGAGCTTAACATCTCTTCTACATATAGATTCATGATGAGTGTATCTTGTATTGAAGAGCTTAACATCTCTTCTTTATGTGGTACACGTGTGTAGGAGGAGCTTCACATCTCCTCTTATGCATTACATAATGTGTGTTATGTGAATTAGGGCTTAACATTCCTCTTTCAAGTAATGCACATTTGTAAGGAAGCTAACTTAGCGTCTTCCTCTTCATGAATGTATATAGCATATAACATTTATTGATCTTTATTTATTTTTCAATTGATATCAAGATGCTTCATTGACATATTTTTCTATTTGATATCATGTTGTTTAAAGTCACCCCTTATTGACTTTGTTTTTGTTTTAGACAAAAAGGGGGAGAACATTGTTTATTGTTTTGATTGACTTAAAAAGGGGAGAAAGATTTTTACCCCTATTTTATTGTTTGGATTGTTTACCCCTTTGTTGATGATTGACAAAAAGGGGAGAATAATTTGGTTTATATATGCATACTTATGTTTTTGCATATATTAAGTTTTATTGGTAAGTTTTTATTGGTATCTAGAACATCTAGTATTCTTGTTAATGTTTTATTAATTTAATTGGTAACTAGAGCTTCTAAAATATGTTTTATGCATGTTGATGCATACATGTTTATGTACATTCATTCCATATCTTTTATTTATTTGCTTATGCATGAGTTAAGGGGGAGCTTCTTTGAAGCTTAACTTTAATCCATGCATATATAACTCCATGAGTTTTGTCATCATCAAAAAGGGGGAGATTGTTTGCCCAAAGGCCTTCCACCCTAGTTTTGATGATGATTAACTCATGTAGTTATGTTTACTAATATTCTTGTGATTTTAAGTTTCAGATCATTAGCAAGATATTAGTTGGTGATTAGCTTCAACAAAGGTGTTTTGAAGCTTTTCATGATGATTCCAGGGCTAAAGCTTCAAGATCACACATTGCCTAGCCCATGGATGGAGTTTTGGAGCAAGTCAACTTGAAGATGAAGATCATCAAGAAGACTTAGGTATCCATAGTTTAGATAGTGTGTTTTAGATCCATTTGTAAAGTTCAGTATAGTTGATATGCTCAAGTGCACAAACACACACAAGATTTATGTTTTGAATTTGGTTTTCATGAATAGTAGATCAAAACAAGTTAACTTTATTTCTATGTATATTAGATATGTTCTAGATATACATACATGCTTTAAACTTGCTAGACAAACTTATTTTGATATCCCTATTCATGTGTTGAAAAATCAAGTTTGATAAAAATACAAGTTTTGTTTTTGATAAAATTGGCAAGACACAAAAATGAATTGATATGATTGATATATGTCTTGAAATTTTTATCACTTGTTTGAGTTTCAATATAAAATGATAAAACAAGTTTTTGTAGATTTTTAGAAGTGTTAAAAGATTTTTAGAAAAATATTTTACAGTGTTTTCTGACCCAGATTTCTGTTCCAGGCTTCAATCAGTCGACTAGTCAACCTGACCTAGTCGACTTGGGTGAAGTCGGTCAATCGGGCCGGTCGACCGACGTGCACAAATCTGTGCACGTTTGGAGACTCTGGGACGGTCGACCGTCCGGGTCGACCGGGCTGAGAGCAGTGCTCTCTGTTTGTTTGGGTCGACCGGGCCGGTCGACCGTGGTTTGCCCAACGGTCACATTTCTGACCGTTGGCGGTCGACCGGGCCGGTCGACCGTCAGCCTGTCAAGCTGCCAGCTCAGCCTAACGGCTAGTTTTTCTGATCGGCCTATATAAACCCCAATTCTTTGGGATTTTGGCCAAGGTTTTTAGAGACAAAATTTTCAGACTTTCTCTACTGTTTTAAAAAAGTTTTAAAAAGAGTTTTGTGTCAAAAAGATTCATCTTTGTATTGTTTTGGGTTTTTGGAAAATCAAAGAAAACTAGGTTTTGGGATTTTGATTTGATCTTTCATTTTCTATCTTTTACAAGAGACTTCCCAATTAGTTTTTCTTTGTTGCTTGTTTCCAAAAACACCTAGTTTCCACACTTGAGCTATCTTCTATCCTAATCTATTAGGATCACTTGTTTTGTGGAAAAAGAGAAAAAGAAAGAGAGATTGTTTGTGGTTGAAAGAAACCACTTGTTGTACGCCCTTTTTCTAGTTGTATCCCTCTTAGGTAGAGGTGATCGGGTGATTGGTTTGCTCCCTCTAGTGAGAGGTGGAGTTTGGTTGTAAACCCTCTTCGGTAGAGGTGTTGGTTGTTGTGATTGTTTGGCTAAGGGCCTACCCCTCTTGTGTGAGGAGGTGTTTGTTTGAGAGAGGAGTTCGGTACTCCATTGTTGTACAAATCCTTCTCGGTGAAGTTCCCTCGGTGGGAGTCCTCGGTGGACGGTATAGTGGATTGGAAATCCTACACGGTGGTGTAGGCGGGGATGTAGAGCAAGGGTGCTCGAACCTCGAAACATATCATTGTGTTTGCGTTTGATCCACTTGTCTCTAAACTCTCTCTCTTTACATTTGTGCAAAGCATCATTCATCATTCATATTACTTGCTTGCATTTGTGTTTTGCCTTGCATATTTCATATTACTATATCATCTTATATGCTTGGTTGTTTGTGTGTGCCTCACTTGTACTTAATCAACAAGAGTTTCACATAGCACCTCAACCCATTCAAGGGGAATCAAGAGGAGTTAGTCCAGAGCCCTTCACGGGGAATTCGGCTACACTTGTTGATTGTACTAAGTGTGTTTGCAAGATTTGCATTAGCTTCCGCATTTAGCACACTTAGTTTTGCATTTAGTTCTAGATTAGCACTTACACCTATTCACCCCCCCCCTCTAGGTGTTTTTTCAATTGTTACCGTGACTATCACCGAGTTATCCCAGTGATTTTAGTAACATGCACATTAAATAATCTTGATAAACTAATAACATGATATTAAACACTTACACTGGGATTGGGGAGATTGATGGAGGAGACAGCATCTGTATTTTGGGTAGACCTAGGATTTAGGTTGCGCAGCCGAAAGAGGGTTCCACTGCAGGGTTCCCGTGGGGTCACTGGCACCCCGTCCTGTTCCTGTTATGCATGTTATACATGTACCTGTTCCTGACTACCTTGCGGTAGGTCCTGGTTCAGCACCAGGAGTCTGGGCCGTGGTCCCGGGTATGCACGGGACACACCTAAAGCATGGACAATGTCTCCAACCGATCAGTTTCAATAACTGAGGACATCGATTGGCATGTGTGGTAGGCGTAGTATGGGATGCGTCTATTACATGTGACAATTGGTGTTCGCTGACATAATCAATAATAAACTGTTGTGTATTGTGACTGACTGTAATCACCTGATTGTATATCTATATATATCATTATGATAGACACATGATTGTAACCAGGACCAGATTATGTACTATGTTAGTGATATTGTTAGGATATACACCTAGACATCTGTTGTTTGTTACAGTTGTTTTACTTGTCTTGTACCTGTACTCTTATTCTTGCTATTGTTATTCAGTTGCTTATGTATCATGTTATTTGATTATCTTATATCTGCAGTTATTCTTGTTATTGCTTTATGCACCTTGTTTATATGCACGAGCTCTCCCCTTTACACACACACTCACGAGGTCGCTTTCTGACGACCCTGGATTTGCACGTCCAGATATTGGACGCTTGTTCTTTTGTGCAGATGTACGATGAGACTGCACGACTTGCGAGGAACCGGACTCTCTCTCTCTCTTTGGATTCTGGTATTCTTTCCTTTCTTTATTCCTGCTATTATTCTTTGATTCCTGCATATCACCCTTGGCTTCTATTCTGTTCCTTATTTCATTCCAGATCATGTGTAGTCTTTATATGTACTATTGCAGTGATCCTTGATTATTATGGTTTAGATTTATAGCTTGTTCAGGTTACTTTAGGCTTAGCGCGTATATGTGGGGTATTTTCCTCGCGTATATGTGTCGCCGACTCGTGTCGCGTCTCCGCTCTAGCGTATTTTGGGAAGCGGGGCGTGACAGGGTTTTTCTTGGTATCAGAGCCAGGTTCAACATAAATAGAGAACCTGGATCTTACTAATAACTTAAAACAAGTTATATTTTCACTGCAATATACATATACTATCCATGCGATGATATTGACTCCGTTTGGAATTGATCGCTCTCTCTTTTGGAATCCATCTCTTGAATCTTTTGATTTTCCTAATTCCAATTCTTTTTCTAGAGTAATCTGGGTTCCATCTTGATTCCTATCATCTTTTTGATTCTATTTTCCCTGATTTTGTCTCCTGAGTTTGACCACTCCATGTTGAAGCCGGTAGCAGAGATCAGAGTGGCGCAGCGGAAGCGTAGTGGAAGCTTCATCTTCTTCCTAATTTGATTTTTATCATTCCCTGCTTTATGGAAATTTTGAGGACGAAATTTTTTATTAAGTGGGTAGAATGTAATATCCCTAATGTAAAATACTGTATTTTTATTTTTTCTAAAATATTTGTTTTATTTTACTGGTGATATTATTATTATTATTTATTAACTCGAGTTACAATACAAATTATTTTAAGATAGTAAATGGTATTTTAGCCTTATAATTATATTTAACATTATTAAGTATTATCATTTTAATTACTAGCTAGTATTTTTCCCATTACTATGTTACTAGTATTATTATTATAGTTGCTATTATTGTTAATATTGATATTGTTATTATTCTTATCATATTGTATTGTTTTAGTCATTATTATTAATGTTAGTACTTTTACCAAGAATTATTATATAATATTTTTAATGTTGATAATTTTATTGTAATATATATTGTTAATTATTATTATTATATTGTTAATCACTATTAGTAGTATTATTATTTTCATCTAAGCCCAATAAGCTCAAGCTCATTCTCCTTTTCATTTCATTTTATTTTCTTTTTATACTAAGCCCACATGAGCCAAGCCCACTTCTTATTTTCATTCATTTTCTTCTCCTTTTCCTATTTTTCTTTAAGCCCAAAAGCTAAGCCCACATGCCCACTATCTATTTTCTTATTCTCTATATTACTTATTTCTTTTAATTAAAGCCCAAAACCCATTACCATGAGACCCTTACCCATTAACCCAAAACCCAATTCTAATCTTAATCCTAATCCAAATTCAAATCTATAATCTAATCTAGTTATATAATCATAATTCAAATTCCAATCCAAATTTCCATCCTAATCCTAACTTACTAAATTAAGCAATCTAAACCTAATTAGAATTCAGGTTTCTAAAATTCCTAATAATCTATATAAATATCCTAAACTTCTTCTCTTTTTCTACCTTCAAAAGAAAATCATGACCTAATTCTCCCCATCTCTTTCTTTCTCTTCTACCTCAAGAGAAACCCTAATCCAACTCTTTCCACTTTCATCTTTCTTTTCTCCTCATGAACAAAAGATCTTGAAGTGCAAATTGAGGAGCATGCTAGGGGATCAACAATCAAGTAAGTAATTTATTTTATCAAAATTATTTAATATAAATAGTTTAATAAAATCATGTCCTACTATAGTCTTCATGAATACTTTTATACATCAAAAACCCAATTTAAAAATCTAACTAAAATACATGTGAAGATCCATCAATTTATAATTTTATTTACATATTTTTTTTCATAATTTCTAGAGGAGGATTTTCCCCAAAAAAAGGAAAAAAAACTGCGTTGCACAGACGCGCAGTCTGTGCAGCGCCAGGCCAGACCCGCTCTGGCCTGCCCCCCCCCCCCCCCCCCCCCGGCCCAGGCTTGGCCGGGCCTGGCCTGGGCCAGGCCAGGCCGTCTGGGCAACAGCAGGTCCAAAGGGCCCTGTTAATTAAAAAAATAAAAAAAACCAGAGATAGAAAATCTGGACCAGGCCTGGGTCCGGCCTGGTCCAGCTTGGACTGGGCCTGAACTGTTGCAGTTAGAAAAAAAAAAAGAAAGAAAAGAAAGGAAGAAAGAAAGAGACAAGTTTGTAGGTTAAAATAATTTATTAAAAATATCAAAAAAAATAGAGAAAAATATAAATAATATTCTACAACACTTCTACTTTCTAAGATAAAAATTTTAGATAAATACCAAATGAAATTAAATCAAATTACGCACTTTAAAACCATATTCCTAAATGGTAAATTCGAACCCGTTAAGAAATTTAATGTTAAAAAGTTTTTAAAAAAAACCTAACAAAAGAGGATTAAAATTAGTCAAAGTAAACCTATTAAATTCATGTAATTCAGAGGATCATACTCCCAACCTTAATTTAATTAATCAAGATTAAATAAATAAAAGATTCTAACAATTTCTATTGAAATACTTTATGTAGATTTACCGGGATTCTAGGATTTGCAGTGCTTTGGATTGTGATCTAACTCAGGTGAGTGTCACTTCTTTGTTTAGTATTATTTAATTTTATTGTGAGTGTTCGTTCATGAGACATCTATGATTTGTCCACTTTATTCATGTAGTTGATATTTGCTTGTATTAGCATTATTTCATGTGTTGGTAGTTTTATTGTTGTTGGCTTAGGCCTAGTTTTGATACCCCTTTGACTGTGACTTGACTCAGCTTGATCTTAAGGGATATAATTGGTATTAGTTATCAGATTTGATAAGCATGTATTTGGTGATTATTTCAGACCGGAACTCTTTGGATATTGAGGACATGTTAGACATGATGTTGGTTTATTGATAGACTATTTTACGGATGCATAGATGTGTGTGAATATGATACCCTTGCTCTAGTGTTTGCGATGAGATTGACTTCTAGACCGTTAGGAGCTATTATTTTTGGATTATCGCGTTGCTGAGTTTGATTGATATATTGATAATTTTATTGATATTGACTATTAGATATAGGGGTGATCTAGACTCTATGTTGATCGAGGATGTTCACTACTTAGGTATGATTTTGATTGATGAGGTTATTGATGATTTAATGAATAGAAAATCTTTATTGATAAAATGAAATCTTGGACTTGAACCTGTTTGTAGACTTGATTGGATTGGAGTTGACTTGGGGGTTGAGAAATAGATGTTAATTGGGTTGACCTGACCATGTAGATTTTAGAGAGATATATATACTTGATATATTATTTGATTTTGGGATCCTGCGATTGACCTTGATAGAGTGAGAGTGTGTGATAATCCTGATAGAATTGGAACATGAAGATTTGATTTTATGTATCAAAACATGTAGTATTTCAGTTATTGAGATTTGGATATATCGATGACTTGAGAATCAGAGTTGATCGTTGGATGAGAGAATCGATTATTGATTTATGTGAATTGTGATTACTGTACCAGATTACCTTAATAAGGTTTGATTTTTGAGATTCATGAGGATAGCTTTTGAGATTATGAGTTGATTACATACATTACCCGGATTATTCTATTCATGACAGTAGATCATTACCCATCTTAGATATCTTGATTTACCTGAGAAACGTTACTGATTATACTTGGTATCTACCTGATAATTATCATGTCCATGTTACTAAAATTGCTGGAAAAATATTGTTACACGGTAACAACACTTTCATGTTATACTTGTTATATATTCCTGTATTACTAGTATCCTGTTCATTGATATTATATATTCCTGTTATACCGGTATCCTGATCACATATTGATTTTGTTACCGTGACTACCACCGAGTTATCCCAGTGATTTAAGTAACATGCACATTAAATAATCTTGATAAACTAATAACATGATATTAAACAACTTACACTAGGATTGGGGAGATTGATGGAGGAGACAGCGTCTGTATTTTGGGTGGACCTAGGATTTTGTTGCGCAGCCGAAAGAGGGTTCCACTGCAGGGTTCCCGTGGGGTGACTGGCACCCCGTCCTGTTCCTGTTATGCATGTTATACATGTACCTGTTCCTGTTATACATGTTCCTGACTACCTTGCGGTAGGTCCTGATTCAGCGCCAGGAGTCTGGGCCGTGGTCCCGGGTATGCACGGGACCCACCTAAAGCATGGAAATGTCTCCAACCGATCAGTTTCAATAACTGAGGACATCGATTGGCATGTGTGGTAGGCGTAGTATGGGATGCGTCTATTACATGTGACAATTGGTGTTCGCTGACATAATCAATAATAAACTGTTGATGTATTGTGACTGACTGTAATCACCTGATTGTATATCTATATATATCATTATGATAGACACATGATTGTAACCAGGACCAGATTATGTACTATGTTAGTGATATTGCTAGGATATACACCTAGACATCTGTTGTTGTTACAGTTGTTTTACTTGTCTTGTACCTGTACTCTTATTCTTGCTATTGTTATTCAGTTGCTTATGTATCATGTTATTTGATTATCTTATATCTGCAGTTATTCTTGTTATTGCTTTATGCACCTTGTTTATATGCACGAGCTTTCCCCTTTACACACACACTCACTAGGTCGCTTTCTGACGACCCTGGATTTGCACGTCCAGATATTGGACGCTTGTTCTTTTGTGCAGATGTACGATGAGACTGTACGACTTGCGAGGAACCGGACTCTCTCTCTCTTGGATTCTGGTATTCTTTCCTTTCTTTATTCCTGCTATTATTCTTTGATTCCTACATATCACCCTTGGCTTCTATTCTGTTCCTTATTTCATTCCAGATCATGTGTAGTCTTTATATGTAATATTGCAGTGATCCTTGATTATTATGGTTTAGATTTATAGCTTGTTCAGGTTACTTTAGGCTTAGCGCGTATATGTGGGGTATTTTCCTCACGTATATGCGTCGCCGACTCGTGTCGCATCTCCGCTCTAGCATATTTTGGGAAGCGGGGCGTGACAAAAACAATAATAAATTCAGTTTAAATGTATAAGCAATTATGACAATAATTCAATATTGGCAATTAATAAGATTAATGAAATATATTTTGCATAAATTTTATCAATTTAAGTGAATTGATTATGCAAGGCTAAATTAATTGTAGCAGATATTATATTGCATGAAATATGTAAATAGAAAATATAAATTAAATAATATTTATTTGTCTTCTAAATTATTTTTTCTAATTGTATTTTTCTATTTTTGAACAATTTTATCTTTTCTAATTTTCAAAGCTAAGCTTGCAATATCATATAACAAATAAAACTGCAAATAAATAAACAAAAGTAAAAGAAGATGGCCTATAAGGGAGCAGATGTGGCATTCACTGTCCTAAAAGATAAATACTCACTCTATCGCTCGGACGTTGAGATGGTACCATCAAATAGTAGTAAAAGATCTCCAGAATATCCAGCTCCCGGCGTGAGCGTGTGCACGGGCCTCCTGCTCAGATGAAGAACGATTGCCCACTACGAAATAGAATTTAGATTAAAAAGAATAAGAATGAACTCTTTGTAAGGAATATAATTTAAATTTAAACAACAGAAAGAATTCTTAGCCAGCAGATTGCAGCATGTGAGCTCTAAGAGAGAGAGAAGAGAAAGCTTTGGTTGTCTGTTGCAGCTTTGTGAATGAGTTTGCTTATGGTCCGAATAGCCCTGAGCCCAGCTATTAGATCTGTAATGGTTAAATGCACACGTGTCATATCTGAACGGTTAAAAATTAAATACAGTAACAGTCGGCAATAAATGTGAATAAATGAATCAGTTAAAAAGTAAGTGAGTGCGTGCACAACAACGCGGCGCACGCGCGCGTGGTGTACCCTGAACCTATAACATTTAATTTATAACAATAGGAAGAGGAAGGAATGATATCTAAACACGTATCATTCCCATGTCCCATTCAATGTTGGACTAAATAACTATGTAAAAGTGGCCACTATAGGGAATTTTAAGTTGCCCTTGGTGTGCACACTCAACCCCAACAATTAATTTTATTGTTTTCAAAATAGCCGCTACCTGCTTAAAATCCAAACTGAACAAGAATTATGAATACAATTATGATTTATTGGTTTAATATAAAACTAAGACTTTAATTTTCACATACATATCCAAACATCCTTCAAACAAAGTCCAATTCCCATGACCGGCCAGGGGCTTCGACCACCCCCCAAGAAAAAGAAGCAAGATTCTTTACTTTTCAGAGGCGGTTTCGGGGGAAGACGACAACGAGTCAGACACGATGTGATCGGAGGAAACAGTGTGGACTCCTGATTTTCTAGGCTCGGGTGTCATCCTGACAGTGCCTACAAGTATGTTCTGCATTTTGCATCAAAGACAGTCTTACTTTGTGGTTGTATATTTCCCTCCAATACTTGTGTGTGTTTATATTATGAACCTGTTTGATTATCATAATTGGCCGTAATATGTATGTCGTAATTGATAAAGTCTTTTATAATTGTAAATAAGTTACATGCATGTAAGTTTTACAGTGTTTGGTTGGTAATATAAAGTTGTATGTGAAAAAGTGTGTTGTATTTTACGGTGTTTGGTAGTCGTAAGTGAAAACAAAATTAAGTATTTGGTGATTAAAAAAATTTAATATTGCAAATAAACATTAAAAATGTTAAATATTAAAAAATTTTAATATTAACATAAAAAAATAATACAATTTACATGACCACAAAATTAACTGTAACTGGGCTGTTAGTGAGTAGTAACTGGGTTGCAAGAAAATGATAGTTGAGTTGCGTAAGTCTTTTACGAATTACGGTCCAAACAAACGTTGCAGTTGTAATTGAATTGTAAGTCATTTACGAATTACGGACTTTTACGACTTTTACATCAAAACAAACAGCCCCTATGTTTTTTTATAGAGAAATTGCTATTTTCTAAAGCATAATTATAGGGATATTTTCATTAAAAAAAATTTAATGAAGCGCCGGGGACTCGGCAGGTTCAATGTTTTCTCTCTTAAGAAAACAAAAATTCCTTTATCAACACATGAAAATGAATTTGTTGATACTAACACTCATTCAAATCTTATGGTAATAATCCAGGAGTTTACTTCGTTTTCTTGATCATCAAGAATTTTTTTCGTTGTTTTTCAATTTTCCCAAGAAACAGGCATGTTCTTTTTTATTTTTTGCCACATGACATGTTACCTTGAATGAACACTAGATATTTTCTCCTGAAAGCAGCACTCGCTAGCTACAAGAGTTTTTATTACTGTATAAAAAGACAGGAATTATCTGCTGTACGAAAAATCTAAGGAGACACTAAAGATCCAGAATTAGAAAACCCAAAAAAAAAAAAAAATTTAATGGCTCACTCAAACACCCACAACTTTGAAACCAAAACAAATTCAGGATCGCACTCAAAAAATCCAGAAGCCAGAAACCAAAGGAAATTCTGGGGGCACACTCAGAGATTCAGAAGCTTGGTTCCAAAGGAAAAGGTAGCATCATTCTAACAAATTCTCGTCTTAAAGAAGAGATTATACAGAAACTTACAATCGCAGCTAAAGATGACCTTCATATACGATGATCCCGCCGCATAATATTTATCATTTTAGACATACTTCAAACTTGAGATGGTACAACACAAAATATTAATCAAATAATAATTATACAAATAACTTCATTTTTCTAAGATGCACTGAACTATAATGCCCTGAATCACCTATTGTGGACTTCCAATCTGGAAATATATGCTCTGCTTACCGAACATAATCTAGCGATGATTGTAGATCAAGCCATCCATTACATATAGTCCATGGAATCATTTATCGACGACTGATCGCTGAGAGATTGGCCGTTGGAGGAAGTTTGAGGCGGGGATGCACGGAGCTGCTGGTGGGCGTTTGGGTTAGAGTGCTGCTGTGGGCGAGAAAAAAATGGAGAGGCAGATTGCTGGAGGCCGCCTCTACTGAAGGCATTCCCGTTGATGTATGGAATCTGTCCTGTTGCTATCTTAAGCCGCTGAACTTCTTCTCGCAGCGCCTCATTGAGAGCTGTACAGAAATCAGGACACCATCATCTAGTACATGTACCCAAAACTGGACATGACAAACTAATTTAAACACACAGAGTGACAGACACCCCCCCTGAATTCGTGAGTGTGGCATAGCGCACATATAGCTTAATCAAAAACCACGCAGTAGAATTGCTTGATCAATTTGTTGACAGTAACAGTAACCGACAGGCACTCGCTTGATACGTGATAATCCTAAGAACCACGCAACCTCTGTCAAGTTGTTTCATACGGGTGGTAATCAAACAATAAAATGTCGCAAATAGGCTAGAACAGTCACGATAAAGGGTCTTCACTTATTTGTTTTGAGAAGAAAACTTATAGTGTATAGTAACCTTCACTAATGGGTAAACCTTCATCAAATACATTAAAACAGCTAGTCGAATCTAGTAAGTCTGGTAAGCGAAACAGATGACACAAACAATTAGAACACCCCCCGCGCGACCCCCTTGCGTTTACTTTCCGGTTAATAATCTAGAGATTAATATGTACTGGAATTTTTTTCATGCCTTGTATAAAGATCAGTAGTAAAAGCTACAAACTCTTATTTATAGATGGTTTCTAGAACCCAGTTTTCCCCAGGAAACTGAGTGAAATTGAACCCAAACGTCATCATACATGATATGTGATAGACTACATATTTAATGACGTACCATCACGAAGATGAGCCTGTTGCTCCATAGCTTGCAGCCGCAATTTGAGTTCCCTGTTCTCAGCAGTCAAACCAGTAGCGTCCCTCTGTCATGTTAGGAAAATTAGATCCACATCAATCAAAAAATGGAGTAGAAACCATACATTAAGAAGGAATATATAATACTTAGAAAAAAAATCTTTATTAAGAACTCGTTGAATGCTTGGAAGCAAACTTGTCACTAGAAGAACGTTAACTAGTTACTTATACAAAACACCAGTGTATATAGACTGAACAGCAGATACCAGACTATAGTAAAATGTTCATTTACCTAGATCAATGTAAGTTGCATTCTACCAAGTATTGAAAATTCATATCATCCTGTAAGCATTTTTATTTTCAGAAGAAATATAAAATTCAGGCACAATCGAGGGCAGGAGGTAAATGAAAGAAGCCTTAGCATTATAATCCATGGACAAACCACTCTTCATTGGGTAAGCTTGCTTTATAGTTTATGCTCATACCAGCAGTTAGCTACTGTTCTCTAACACAATAGAACTGAAAGAAAGCACAAGCATAAGACACACTTACATTGAAATACAAAACTAAAACCACGAGATCCATATTTCTGAAATGACTCAGTTATTTAGGTCCCTTAACTATTATTGAGAAGCCCTCACCTCAATACTATCAGCAAGGCACATTTCAACATCAATATTATCCTAGGCATCCAATTAGTTCAGATGAGGCAGTTAGCAAAACACGTAATTATTCTCATCACCACGTAATTTGACATGATGATGAATAAAATCATGGAGCAATTGAAGTTTTTAATTAGAAACAAGAACACTATCCCTGAGCAACCTTTAGCACAACATGAACAGATCTTTCTGCATCGCACATGCTTCACTTCCATTCTACATGGTTATCACTCGTATTATTTCTATTTTCTTGGCAAATGTCCAATAATTGTTTCCGGGTGAAATTCTTGGTTTCTTGCTGTTAAATCTTCTTGAGTCTTCCTCATCTTCTTTAAGATATTCATTCTTGAAAATGTCATATTAATTACAATAGAAAACGTAATTTATCACATTCAACTGTTGGCATATCAACAACTGTGTCAAAAGACCCACAGGTGATAAATCAAATGAGTGCTCAAGATTATCATAGTTTAATCTAATCACATATCTCAACCATATTTCTTACACAGGCAACCTACATATAAATTCTTTTATGATCATAGCATAAATTTAAGATAGAAAATTTATGTTTTAGGAAAAGGGTCTTCCTCGGCCAAAAGGTATTCAATTACAAAGTTTTTTATTACGATGAGAAAACTGCTGTGCAACTTCTTTGTACATGAATACTAGTATTTTAATAAATTGGAGATAACACAAATGCAGTATTATAATCCTTCTCAGTTCTAATTACACAAGGCATGCTCATTCTAATCCTAGTGAGGAAAGAGCAAACTATTCTTGTTCATTGTCCATGGTATGGTTATTGTTGTTTACTGATATACCAGATGTTGATCTAATAAAAATTAGAGGTTTATCATTGTCTGCGGTTAGAATTAGCAGTTTCTCATTGTCAAATGCACTACTGTATTAAGCATGAAAGCAAGCTCTTCCTTGTTTCAATTAAAATTAGCTTTCCCTGAAAGCAAATCAAGATGCTAAGATATCTACATTTCCTATGGACGAAGTAAAAAATCTAAATCGGGTCTAATAAACATCCCACAGTTCTGAATATCAGTACCTAGAATTGGCCTAACCAAAAAAAAAATCAGCAGGTATAAATGATGCAGGGTCAATTTATCATGCAACACTATGTAAAACCAGACATGTTCAATCGCTATTTAAATATGTACCCACCGACCTTTAAGTTAAACAGATTCTGCATTTTGAACCCAAAATCAACTCATAACACAATGTGCCCACCAATCCCAACCCAAAAACTGTTGGAAGAGAGGTGAGATTCTCTTTTTCTTCTCTTTTTCTTTTTCTCTTCTTTCATTTTTTTGATGCGTGTGTATATGTATATTTAGTTTTGGTTTTTTTTTTTTGTGTGTGCGCGCGCGCGCACGCGTGTTCTCAGAGCAGACCACGTCTTCTTTCTCCTCTTTACTCTAATCAGACAACTAATTCTGTCTTTATGCTTTCTTTTCCACTCTCTCTCATCATTTCTTCCTCTTAGAAGCGCTGCAACACCTTCTCTCTCTTTAACCTAATTAGACAAATACAAACAGAAGCAAGGCCTTCTCAACTGTTGTCTCCCTTGTAAATTGTGGTAGCAAGCGTCCGGTGATTCGCGGAATCATATGCTTTCTTCCTCTATACTATTTCCCAGCTAGTTCCAAGGTCCTCAATATGCCACTAGGCATGGTAAAGGATATTTTGGTGTCTTGTTTTGGAGAATTTGGTTTTTACAATTCAGTTATCTTCGAATTTGTTCAAGAATATGAGCTCCTCTCAACTAACCAATCTTGTGATGTCACTGTAAATGCCTAGTTAACAAAATATTGGATGGATCTCTATTAGAAAATGGTTGGGACCTATTTGAAAGCACAACAAGTGCCTATATTTTAAAGAAAAAACAAAATCTACCCAATCTTTTATGAGTGTCAGCTTATTATCAAAGCTCCATTTTTGTCACACTTAGCGTCAAGAACAAGGCTCCCATCTACAGCCACAATGCTACAAGAGAGTTTCTATTGTTCAATTAGTAATACATAGCCCTCAACTCTAAACGTGTGAGTTATTGAATAAAAAACAGTTGGCCAGTAAGCATTTGCAGAGACATTTATATTAAGAGTTTCCGGTCTTTGGCCAAATCTCAAAACAATCCAACCAAGGAACAGAGACTGATAGTCATGATGGCTTGGTTAACTTGAATGTTTTCTGCTCCAAAATAATATTATTATAGGTTAACATACTACAGAGGGCTAATAACAGATCCTTAAGTTCATATTTGGCACAGCAGCATCCTAGGTCTTCCTGTCTACAGCATTTCAACAAAATGACTATGACATTACGTCAATAGTCGCACGTTAAGTGTAATTTACAAGAAAATTTCTATTTTTTCCTTGGGGGGTCTTTCAATGTACTAGTGCACAGCTTTCAATTCACCTCTGACCATCATTATTTTCTTAGGAATTTTTGCAACTTTGACCATCAAATTAAATCTGAGCAACCCACCCTCCTCTATGAAAACGGGCGCAGGGCAATCTAAGAGGTCATTTGAGAACATGGCCTGTTATTGCAACCACCACCATGTGATTCAAGCCAAGCTGTGTTTTTAATATCTTGAACTACCTTGCTATTTCAATCATGACATTTGGTAAATCTCACTGTCCAAAAAGAAACTGATGAGTAAGTTTTGCCAAGAAAGCCTAAGACATTTGCATCTCTCCTAATATCAAGTTTCAAGTGTCCCCCTCTTTATACTCTGGTTCTCCCAGGCGAATTTTCTTTCTCTTTTCTCTCGTTCTTTCCTCCCTTTTTTTATATGTGCAATCATGCCGAAACTGTAACCTTTCTTCTCCTTCAATCTTTTCTGAAGTTTTGAAGGAAAGTGTACAGACTTAAAAAAATTCAAAAGAAAAATTATACTCTGCGGATGTGGAAAATGCAAATAAGGATATTTCTAAAAAGAAAATTGACATACATGAACAGAACAAAAAAGAGCAATCTCTGTGCGAGTTTGTTTATGTGTTGCATTAGTTGCCTGTTGTTATAGTCTTCAAGCAAGCATTTACTTGTTCTGTAACCACATTTATGCCGACAGGCTAGAAGATACAATCTCAATAACTCTAAAACATCCAGCTTGGAGCAATAAGGTTAAGCCATTCAGTAAGCATGATTCAGCTTAAAATAGTTTAACTGGAATCACAGGAGTACAAGTAAATGGTTCCTAGCATCCAAGAGCTCGGCCTTATATTCCAAAACACCTCAAATTTTATTTTCTTGCTGGCACATGTAACAAGTAATAAATCTATCACCTTGGACAAAATCTGCCGCCAGTCCAACCTTTCTCTGAAAAACTAATACCCGCTATATCTTCCTTCACTATCAGATATAGCCACTTCTATAGGAACTTCTATGGGCACAACTACTGCACTTGAAGCTCGTAAAGAATACTACAAAGGTTTCAGAAGCGAACAGTAAATAATTGCTTGCTGCAACAGAGGATTCCTACTTGAACAGCTTAGCATAACAGAGCAACTCTCGAACAGAGAATTCTCAATTCAGGAGGTCTAGACCGGTTGGGCATAAAGCACTGTGTTTTGTCGTATCAAGTAACAAATATTAGACCAAGCAAATCCCCAATATTTGACTATCAGTGGTATGCAGAAAACAATAAACAACATTACCAGGAGAACTCATCATACAGCAACTGCATGGAGATCCAGAACCGCTGATGCTGACAGCGAGAAAAGGGGACTAAGCAGAATGCAACGAAAAATCATCACTAATAGACAAAAAGCAGCAAAGAATTGCCTAAAATTAAAATCCAACAGAAAGGAACTGGGAGTTGTATCATTGGCTATATAGTTTGAATCTATACGACCAAGGAGAATCCTCCCAATTTTGACTAGAAAAAAGTCTCGAACAAGAGGCAGAGATGATAAATTTACCACGGGGAGTTGGCATGAGGCAGAATATAAGCCAAAAAGCGACATAGAACAGCATTCCTGAGCTTTCATGGGCAACCGCCCAACCCATTTTCAAGGTACAATACTTAGATGATTGATGAACGTAGAAAGGAAAAAGGAACAGAACTAGACAAAATTTTCTGATTCACCATATGAACTAGCTAATTACATCTCATGCATGCTTCGTAAACAAAGCACAATAAAACAGTTTAATATTTCTAAGTTTCCCATATGACTATTCCCAAGTATCATGCCACAGGTATTCCCGATTCTAAATCCACACAGCAGGAGATGAAATATAGATCATTTTTTTATTGAATTAAGTCACAACAGTAAATCTTCTCATTTTCACTACAGACAACTGTTATTTACCAAAATTCAATCAAGTCGACTGATGTGATTCTCAGAATTTCAATACTACAATTAATTTATTACCACCCAAATTCAAAGACCTAGATGCATTATACCAATATCCAGCTTCATAATACTGTTAAACTATTAATATGGAAGATTAAAAGCCATGGGCTTGTCATTAATAAACAAAGGGCAAAAGGAACAGCATCTAGGTGTCTACAGTATATGTGGTTCAAAAGTTTGAGGCCATCCAGTTCCACATATAATGTTAAACATTTACTATTAATGATTGTTCCCAACGACCATGGTCCATGACTCCATGAATATTAACTGCCAGGCATGATTTCAAAATGATCAGCTTAAGCAATTACATAACACAGATCACAAGACATTCAAATAAGGTGTTCATCCTAATTTTCTGAACAAACCTATATTATATAATCCACTTCAAGCACAATGTTGGCCCATGATAAATTCAGTAATAATACAAACAATATAAAATGGGATTTTCCTATTAAAAAAAATCAGTTGTGCATACGGCAGTCATGACCAACAAGCCACCAAGCGACCTAGATTATGTGGAGACAGAACAATGTGCCAACACATTCAATAGGTTGTATTTTGTCAACAAAATCTTTATTTACCAGTGAAAAAAAAAATTGCGTCAATACCATAGATCACAGCAAGAAGCCACTCAAAACTGAAATTCAGCATATATTGATAAGGCCCATTCTAAATCCTTACCTGCAATAGTGTAAGCTGCGCGGACAGAGTGGTGGCTTCTGTTTGCAGGGTCTGCATTTTCCGTTCGAGTTCGCCAGTGTACCGGATCTTTCTCTCCTTTGACCGAGCTGCAGATTGCCTATTTGCAAGAATTCTACAGCACAAAACAGAGAGAAGATACAACTAAAATCATTACTAGGTAACCAAAGTAAAAAGTTTAGGTAAAGTGACAAATTGAACATATCTCACCGTTCAAATCGACAATAACATTCCCTTTTCACATTAATCAGGTAGCTTATCTCAAGTTCATAAAGTAGTTGCAATACTAAAATTAGTCTCTCAGCATCTTCATGAAAAGAAAATGAACAAAATTTAAAATTTTTGAAATTTAGAATAAAAATAATCTTGTCCAGCTACATTTAGCAAGAGAAGGATTATTCTTAACAGTTAAAATTGTCGTACATAAGACCTGAGAAAAAGGTTATAGCTTTCTATTACGGTCAAAGACCAGAAACATTGGGGCTTCACCCAAAAAGTTAGAAACAGATTGGAAATCCCCCGAGAATAATCAAAAGAGTCAATAAAATCCACCGTCAAACTCCTGAAATGAAGGGGAAATGAAAACCAAAAAGGTAAATCCCTTTACTGCTCAGATCTCCATAAATTAAACTAGGAATTGAGCCAAAAAAAAATCAAAAATCCTAACCAAAAACTCCATAAAACCCCAATCAGACTCTAAATTACCCCAAAAACAAGTCAATAAAAGGGACCTTTTCGCTCTCTTGGGATCGATAAGCGCCAGCTCCGCCAGCTTATCCGCAGCCATCGCCTTCTTCGCATAATCCGACGAGGTCGCCGTCGAAGAATCCCCCTCGAACAGCGAGGTCGACCCGTCCATCGACCCGCTCCTCTTGTGGTGGCCCCCGCCCCCGCCCCCGACCCCCTGCTGGAACCCTAGCCCCTCGAAGAACGCTGCGTCCACCGACAGGCTCCTCCCGTGGTGGGCCCCTCCACGGCCCGGCGCCGGCGCCGCCCCCGCCGCGGCGGGCCCCTGAGCTGATCCGATCTGGAGGTGTCGCCGGGGGCGGGGCCCAAGGACACGTTGTCATCGGAGAGGGAGGGGAACTCGATGTCGGAGATGTTGAAGTCGGGGTCGGAGTCGAAGAGGAGGTCATCGGGGAGTCGGAACACAGTCTCGGACTGGGCCGGCGGTGACCGGATCCGCGAGGGTTCGGTGGCGGTATCGGCCCGAAACGATTTATCTGGCACGGGGACGGCGGGAGCGTAAGGTCCATTGGGCCTGCAAGATGGGAGGAGAGAGCGAGAGAGAGATAGTGGAATAAGTTGGAAATTGGAACGAGAGAGTAGATTATTAGAAGACGGCGGCATCGAGACACAGAGAGAGAGAGAGAGAGAGAGAGTGTAAAAAAGAGGTTTTAGGCGCAAAAAATTAGAAAAATATAGGGTTAATCAAGTCAAACAGGCGATGAATGGAATTTTTAACAGCCAGTGAAAATACTTTTTTCTTCTACATTAGTTTTACCACAACGGGCAAAGAAAATATTTCCGAATTTTGCAGCTGTAAATTGCTGCAAAATATTTCAGGACAGGTGTACATATAACGTACAAATACCTCATTTGCAAAAACAATTGACAATAAAATAATTCTGATCTCAGATGGCGCCAGTTAGTCAAGCCTCGAAATTCGTGCGAGTAAAATGGACGGTATAATTTAAGGGAACACCAACGCATGGCACCAGTGAAATATACCCCATCCAGTTTGTGAGGATGTGATGATGGATCCAAATTCCAAGCATGAAAACATGGGCTGCTCTACTACAAGTAGGGGCCCAGATATCAGCATTGGTGGATCGTGACCCGTTCTGGGAATTTGGGCCCACGGAAACCAGAGAAAGTCTGGACTGTGAGTGAGAAAAGCCTTTTCACAGGTACCATCTCGGGCGACAAAATAAAAAAAAAAAAATCACCGTGTCGTGCCCGGGCGCGGTTCTTTTTTATTCTTCAAAGTGCTCTAAGTTTAGAAAAAAAATTTGCTCACCGCGTTTTTCGTGGTCACCGCGCCACCATGAGTCGTTGGATCTGATAGGCTCTCGGGTGATACCTAATGGCCCGGCGAACGGCTCCCGGGCCACGGTGACGGTGGTGACCGCGTAAAGCGGTGAGAAAAAGGGATTAGTAAATTTATTGTTGAAAAATCCTTTTCAACACTCATCATCATGGACCCACAATGATGGCTCTCTAGATATGTTTGTTTCACAGTATTTGAGATAAAAAGTAACAAAAAAATTATATAGGTTATCATGTTAGAATTTTAAAAATGTGTTGATTGTAAAAGTATCATAACTCAAGAAAAAATGATTGTGGTCCTGATATTTTCAGAGGACAAGCCTACATTCTGCATAGTGGCAGATTTTCGTCCAACTTTGACGAAAATCGGTTGGATTTCTAAACATTCAGGCCACACAGAAAAATTTTGAATGAAAAAATTTAGTTTCGTGGAGTACACCATAGTTTTCTCCATTCTTTTCTCCACCAAACACACCCTTTCCCAGTTAATTTTCTTGTCAAATACATTGCATTCGAAACAAGAGTGTACTTGTTCACTTGTCGCTGATAATTCACACCGTGCGCTCATGTGAGAATCGAATGCGTTACTGGATCAATTTCAAATTTTATTTTAACAAAATGGGAAGAGGGAAGGAAAAGGCTTTAGTTTAATTTGTGGGCTCTGGCTCTTCAATTTGATCGACTGGAACTGTCTGTGCTTAAAGCCATTGGTGTCCTAAGGAAGTGAGATCTACAAACTTTCGATGTGCTTGCGAAAGAGAGAGAATATATTCGTACGCTTTAACAACAAGCCTACAGCTGCAAATGGCTGTGTAAACACATGATGCAATGCATGAGAGAAGTTACATTGTTAGATTAATCACCCTACGAGCATAAAAAGTTCATAGTTTTAAGGGGCTATCTGCTAGAATGAAAGTTGGAGCTCCTTGTTAAGTGTGTGTATATATAGAGGCCTTCATGTGAGAAACTTGTTAGTGTTTTGAGGGTATTTCAAAATTAAGAAAAGTTCTTCTAGTCTCACATTGGATAGGAAAAGAACTCTTTAGTGTTTATATATGGAGTATCTTTCACGATGGGTTGTGTGGGCTAGAAAATGGGGGGCGCTCACGCGCACACAAGCCCATTGAGGTCCAGTGAAGGAAATTCGGTTATTGAGTTTGGAAAAACCTTAATTTGCATGTGTGTGCCTGCCCCCGCATCACACGAGGGCAAAATCTTTTCAAACTCTGTCATAATATTTATTTTCTCTTCCCAAATATTTTCTAATTGCACCCTTACAGGGCCAGCCTACTGCACCGAGATAATCTCTCAGAGGGGCGCGATCTACTCTTAAGGACAGTACTCTGCATGCCTCGATCAAAATAGAGAAGTTTCTTCCTTCTTGAAAGTTTAATTTAAATAGCTTACCCGTTTTTCGTACATTATTTTTCACCAAAACTTTCTCACACGGCGACCATGAGAAAGTTATATAGAAACCAGGGGGTACTCACGCGTGCACACAAGCCCATTGAGGCCTAGTGAAGGAAATTGGGTTACTGGGTCTGGAAAAACCTTAATTTGCGTGTGTGTGCCTGCCCGCTTCGCACGCGCAGGGGGTACAAATTCAGGTTTCAGAGAGCCTCGCGGTGCCCGAATAGGGCTTAAAATAAAATCTTTTCAAATTCTATCATAATATTTATTTTCTCTTCCCAAAGATTTTCTAATGATGATAAACTCTCATTATAAAGGATTATTTTCTCTTCCCTGCTCTCAAGAACACTACTCAATCATCTTCTTCCTCTCTGAAATTTCTTAAACTCTTCAGTTCTTTCTTGCATCTTCTTCCTCTCTGAAATTTTTTGAACTCTTCAGTTCTTCCCTACATCTCTAGAGGAAACAAAACCTGTTCGAGGGCTTGTGCATTGCGAATGCACGCTTACAGGGCATAATATTTATTTTCTCTTCCCAAAGATTTTCTAATGATGATAAACTCTCTTTATAAAGGATTGTTTTCTCTTCCCTGCTCTCAAGAACACAACTCAACCATTTTCTTCCTCTCTGAAATTTCTTAAACTCTTCAGTTCTTCCTTTCATCTTCTTCCTCTCTGAAATTTCATAAACTCTTCAGTTCTTCCCTGCATCTCTGGAGGAAACAAAACCGAGCTGTTCGAGGGCTTGTGCATTGCGAGTGCACGCTTGCAGGGCCAGCGATCGTTGAATCCTGGAGGGTAGGTGTAACGCCCCGATCCTAAAGATACGGGGTCGTTATGGCGACGTATATACGCGAGGATAATACCCCACGTATATACGCTAAGCCTAAGTTAACCTGAACAAGTTATAATTTAAACCAGATCACTGCAATAATATATATAAGGCTACACATGATAACATATGAATAATGACAAGAATAAGGCAGTTGAAAGCGATAAAAGATAGAGTCATGAAATAACAAGAATATAATGACAGGCTAAATGCGATATACAAGAATCAAGGAATATAGCAGGAACATGAATGCAAAAGTACCAGAATAGAATAAGAAGAAGCTCCAGCTATTCGTAAAGCGTACCGTCTCATCGAACACCTGCACATTAGAAACAATCGTCCAATAGCTGGACGTACAAACCCAGGGTCGTCAGAACGCGACCATAATGAGTGTGTGTGTAAAGGGGAAACAGCTCGTGCAGAAGAAACCATGTGCATATATAATAGTAAGAACAACTGCAGATAGAAAGACTAAATAACACAATAAATAACTGAACAGTAACACATATGATGAAAACATGAATACAGGTAGCAGACAAATGACACAACTGTAAATATGCAATCAATGTCAAGGCGTGTAATCTATCACATGTCACTAGGTTGGCATCCAACTCTGGTCATGGTTATAATCATGAGTCTAACATAGTGATATACAATCAGGTGATTACAGTCAGTCACAAAGCATCAACAGTTTATTATTAATTATGTCAGCGAACTCCAATTGTCACATATAATAGACGCATCCCATACTACGCCTACCACACATGCCAATCGATGCCCTTAAGTTATTGAAACTGATCGGTTGGAGACATTATCCATGTTTTAGGTGGGTCCCGTACATACCCGGGACCACAGCCTCAGTTTCCTGGCGCTGAACCAGGCCGTACCGCTAGGTACTCAGTAACAGTAACAGTAACAGTAATCTCACTGTGAAAACAGTGGAACAGTAACAGTACAGATGGGATGCCAGTCATCCCCCAGGAACCCTGCAGTGGAACCCTCAGTCGGCTGCGCAACCTGTATCCTAGGTCCACCCAAAATACAGACGCTGTCTCCTCCATCAATTTCCCCAATCCCGGTGTAAGTTGTTCAATTACTTTATTATTCATTCAATTCAGTTAAATCAGTCAATGTCCATGTTCTCTAGAATACTGGGACGATACGGTGAAAGTAACAATAACAGTACAGTAACAGTAAATCAGTGATCGTATACACGGTGAACAATATCAGTAACAATGAACAGTAACGGTAACGTGTATACGATGAACAATAGAACTGTACTGGGGTTACGGTCAATTATACTTTCCCAGTAACATGAATAATAAGTTATCAGTTAGGTATCATGCATGACCAGTCAAGTTCAGCTCACTAATATCCAACTAATTCTCACCTGTCTTATCATCAAAAGATAATCAAATCTACTAATGAACTGATAACTGCTATCTGGTAACTCTGAGTACAAGATCACTGATATCAACTAGGTCACTTATCACAATAACTCACTCTCTATTAACTGAAGTAATCCAGTCTCTAACATTATAACAAGTCCACATCAACCTCTGAATGAATCATCATCAAGTCATCACCAATAAATGAATATCAAGTCTGGAAAGTACTCTACTTGAAATATATCATCTCATCTTAATGCAGATCGGGCTTAATCATAAAGAATGTAAATCCAATATCATCTATAACACAAGTTCAGTCCAACTCTGAATAAGTCCATGTACCAATCCAATCGTCATAATCTTTTAGTAAGGTAAGATCACATCCAATATGTCCTCGATCAACTACAATATAGAATAGCTACTACTGATACTTAATATCAACGACATATCATCTAATGAATCTCAATGCCAACAACGTCAATCTCATATTAACACGAATCAGGCTCCGATATAAAGAATATGAATTTTGGATAACCTCTAACTCAAGATCAATCTAAATCACAACTCAACTAGTAAAGTCATATTTAATTACTGATCATCATTCAATGTAAATAACATAAGTCCCAGATCAATCCAAAGTCATTACAATCCACTCATGATTCCAATAGTTCCATGATCATCAAGTTCCATCACACCTCTAGTAATCTGATTTAATAATTGTTGTTCGACCATATGACAATATCCAGTACTAATCCTCTCACTCAAACATATAACTCTGATTCCCAAATCCTCAGGAGTTCACATTTCTATTAAGGTCCAACATCAGATCCCATCACTCGGTATCATAAGATATACAGGCATCTAAGATCTATCATGATCAAGTCAAGTCATTCCATCCAATATCCATCCCTCGATATCATATACATCTATCATTAACCAATACAAAATCTATGGGTAAGGTCTACATCCAATAAAGGAACTACACATAGCTGACAGGCCAACTGTAGTCGACTAGGGTCATCTATAAGTCAACTAGGGGAAGTGTAGTCGATTATAAGAAGAGGGCAAGTCGACTAAGGGTGATGATTAGTCGACTTGAGGGTAAGGTATAGTCGACTAATAAGTCTATTAATCGACTACAAAACATGTCAAGTCGACCAGCAGAATGATACAGAGAGTTCAACATATTCTGGAAGGGGGGTTAGTCGACTAGTGGCATATATTAGTCGACTAACAGGGCCATTAGTCGACTAATAAAGGGTATTAGTCGACTAATAGACCTCTGTCAGCCAGAAACAGGGCATACTGATACCTGGTCTCTCACACCATAAAACATGTATATGCCTCCTCTCGCTCACACAACAAAGTATACAATTACTACTCTACTCTATGCACATGTACACAATTGAATCATAATAGAATCAAATACACATAACTACGAGGAATCAAAAGGAGGAGGAGAATACACTCACATCGGGAAATCTGGTCGTTGCCGGGCGAGTCGCCGTTGTGGACGCTGTGGTGCCGCTCTTCGCTGTCGGACTGCATGGGAGGGTAGCCAAGGTACTGGAGAAGGCCACCGTGCCGCTCTCCGACGACGGGCTGGCGTGGATCGGGAGAACTCGCTGCTCGCTCGCTGCCTGTGCGCTGGTCTGTTGATGGCTGTCCAGATTTGCTGTTGATGGGCTGGAGGGTGTACACGGCCTTGGACTGGTCTGCTGGTCCATCCTCGCGGATCTGGGGGCGTTGGGCGCTGGATCTGCAGCGGAGGAGCCGCGACCTGCTGCTGATGAAGGAGGGGCGCTGCTGCTGGTCCGGTTGGCGCGGCCACGAAGGGGTCTTGGCTGGATTGCAGGGGAAGGATCCTTGCGCTGCTGGAGAGATCCGGCTGGACTGCTGGTTGCAGATGCTGCTGAATCTGCTGGTGCTCTTGCTGGAGGCTGCAGATCTGGAATTGCTCGCTGTTGGCCTGCTGGGCTCGGCCTGCTGTGCTAGCTGCCGAGGCTGGTCTGAAGTGGAGAGGGGATCGGCCATGGTGCTGGTGGTGTTGTCGCTCGGGTGCCGTGGAGAAGATCCGGCCTGGGGGTCTCTTGGCTGTGCGGCACATGAAGGGGGAGAGGAAGGTGCTGCTCCAATGAAGAGGGAGGAGAAGGGGGTGCGGCAGCATGAGGGGAGAGATGGATTAGGGAATAGGTTTAGGATTTGGTGGAGATGTAGGGGGGTTAGTTTAGATTAGGATCTGATATTGTAGTTAGGATTTGGGAGATTATTTAGGAATGGGTTATTGGGTTTGTGGGTAACGGTTATGCTAACGGGTTGAGGCTTGAGTCCAATTAGATAAATGAGTGTTGGGTTTGAGGGTACTAGATTAGGATCCAATTAGGTTAAGTGTTGGGTCTTGGATTGAATTTGGGTAATGGATCAAGGAATAGACTAATGGGTGTAGGATCACTAATGGGTATGGGCTTGGACTCCAAATGGGTATGGGTAGGATCAAGGAGTAAGACATGAATAGAAATCAAGGGATGAGGAATACACCTTTACAAAATAATAATCCAACATTAGTAGTAACATTACTTAACTAAAATAATAATATTAATAATACCAATACATTACATGACCAATCTAATAATAATAAATAACAGTAACAATATAGATATTACTAACAACGAGTAATATCATATCACATGAAAATAAATACATGTACATATTTAAAATACCAGTATATTTTATCCAAATACCGTACTTAAAAATAGGGATATTACAGTAGGCCGCCATCAACCTGCTGCACCGAGATAATCTCTCATACGGGCGCGATCAACTCTTAAGGACTGTGCTCTGCATGCCTTGATCAAAATAGAGAAGTTTCTTCCTACTTGAAAGTTTAATTTAAATAGCTTAGCAGTATTTCGTATATTATTTTTCACCAATACTTTCCCACACGGCGACCATGAGAAAGTTATATAGAAACCAGGGGGTGCTCACGCGCACACAAGCCCATTGAGGCCCAGTAAATGAAATTGGGTTACTAGGTCTGGAAAAACCTTAATTTGCGTATATCTGATTTCGCACGCGCAGGGGGTGCAAATCCAGGTTTTAGAAAGCCTCGCGGTGCCCGATAGGACTTAAAATAAAATCTTTTCAAATTCTGTCATAATATTTATTTTTTCTTCCCAAAGATTTTCTAATGTGTTGGCCCAAGAGGTTACACTCTCTTGTTTTGTGTTTGATGATGACAAACCAAATAAGAGCTATTTGGTACTAATGAATTTGTTCAAGATAAGTTTCAGGTTTTGTACCATGTTTGGAGACCATTGGCTTAGCTTTTGCAAGAACTTCTAAGTTTCACATAGCAAGGAAGGCAAATTGCACAATCAAGGAAGGATCATAGAAGAGAAGGCACAAGCAAAGCATTGGATGGCTCAAAGACTTGAAGATTGCTCAAAGAGTATTTAATCATTGTATTTTTAGTTTTATAGTTTGTTAAAGAATAGTGGATAGGTTTGAAGCTCTATCACACACGTTTTTGCGCACATGTTTATTCCAAAATGTTTTCTTATAATTTATACAAAAACATTTTGTTTACAAGATTTGGCCTACAGATATATATTTGTATTTTATACAAATCTATGTTCAAAACTATTTTTATCAAAATCAAAATCCCCTTTTATTTCTCTTCAAAATCCTATTTTTTGACCTGAGCCAGTCGACCGAACGGTCGACCGGACCTATGACAGGTTGGCCGGTCGACCGTCCCTGTCGACCGTGGCTCTGGCTGTGCACATATCTGTGTGCACGTTGTATCGGTCGACCGACTGTAAGCTACCTTGCTCTCGGTTAGATTGGGTCGACCGGGCGGTCGACCGCTGGCCTGCAACGGTCAAATATTTGAACGTGCGGTCGACCGACCGGTCGACCGACAGATCCGTTGAACAGTAAACGGCTATTTTCTGGGGTGTTTTAAGTTTTGTCTTTTTGTGTTTAAAATTTGATTTAGGGATATATTTGAATCTAATATTACTTAATTAGCCTTAAGTTTGTTTTATCTCTTAACCTAGCCCTCTCCTATAAATAGGGGTGTTTGGGGAGAGATTCATTACAACATTTATTGCTAGAAAATTCAAAAAGTTTAAGGCTTTCAAAAGACTTTGTTTCTTGGTTTTGGGCTGAAATTCTCTCTAATTTCTGAAGTGTTTTTGTGATACTCTCTGATTTAATTTTCTTTTCTCCTTACACACAAGAGCTTCATTCCTACTCAATATTCTCTAAGGACCTTTGTAAGGGAAGAGATATTTGAAAGAGAGAGTTTGTGGTCTTTTGACTACCAAGGAAATTACCTGTACTTGAGATTGTAGGAGCTGGGTACTCCATTGTATTTGAGATCTTTGTGATAGTGGAAGTAGCTAGAATCCTTCTGGGGAAGGCGGGGAGTAGAGCTGGGTGCTCGAACCTCGATAACATATCCTTGTGTTTGCGATTGGTTTACTTTTCCTTGTCATTACTTATTGCTTGAGATTGTCATTGCCATATTCATTTTCATTCATATTGTCAATCATTATCCCATACAACAAGGTTACATTGCGCACCTCTAACTCATTTCACGAGGAAGCCGGAGGAAGGAGTTCATAGCCCTTAATAGGGAATTCGGCTCTTAGTCTTGTTTTGGGAGATTGTTGCATTACATTTGCATCACAATTTTTAAATTGCTCTTTGATTAGCATCATCACCTATTCACCCCCCTCTAGGTGATTTTCAATTGGTATCAGAGCTTGGACTCTAGGTTTTGGCTTAACATCCATAGAGAGATCCTTAAAATTTGCTAATCAACATTTCTCATTTCATTCATTCATCACTAGTAAACATGGCCGATAACATTAAATCCCCACCTAAATTTGATGGACTCAACTTCCCTATTTGGAAGGTTAGGATGACTATCTTTTTGCAATCATTAGGTAGTTTAGTGGCTAAGTCCTTGACCAAACCCTATGTAGCACCCGATAGTGATGAAAGCACATGGACCGACTTCAACTTTAGAGAATATGAGGCTAACTCCAAGGCCCAAAACTCCCTTTTAACCGCCTTGAATGAGGATGACCTTACACGGGTAATTCATTGCCAATCCGCCTATGAGATTTGGCAACACTTATTGGTCACACATGAAGGGACTTCACAAGTCAAGAGAGCTAAGATAGATCTCTTGAGGTCTCAATATGAATCATTTAAAATGCTTGATGATGAATCCATTGATTGTATGATTACTAGATTTACTAAAATCACCAATGGTCTTTCTTCCTTAGGTGACATCATCTCCAACGATCAAAAGGTGCGCAAAGTGATTCGGGCTCTTCCTCCATCTTGGGAGATAAAGGCCACCACCTTGAAGGAATTGAACGACAAAGATGAGATGGACATCATTAGTCTCATTGGGAACCTAAAGACCCATGAGATGGAGAAGAAAGCAAGAGAAGAGGCCGCTCCAACAAAGAAGAAGTCCTTAGCTTTCAAGTCTTCATCCACTCTTGAAGACGATGAAGAAGATGAAGAAGAAGATGAGGAGCTCTCCCTCCTTGTGCGAAATGTCAAAAGGATGTACCGGAGGAACAAGCTCAACTTCCGGAGAAAATTTGAAGGCAAAGAGGAGAGGAAAATTATATGCTACAATTGCCGAAAGCCCGGACACATCATGGCGGATTGCCCGGAGTTCAAGAAGAAGATGACCTCCTCCTTCAAGCCAAAGAAATCGGAAGAAAAGAAAGCGTATAAGGCAACTTGGGATTCGGAAAGCGAGTCCGAGGAAGAGGCGGATGTAGCAAATATGTGTTTCATGGCAAATACACCTAAGGTAACCCCTCAACCCCTTGATGATGAAGATGATGAGTTAAGTAAGGAAGTTCTTGTACATGCTTTTGTTGAACTTTCTGAAACTTATGATAACAAGAAAATTGAATGCTTTAAATTGCAAAAAGAAGTTGCTTTTCTTAAAAATCAACTTGCTATGGTTTCCAAAGAAAAAGATGATATTTCTTCCAACCTCATTTCTATTCAAAATGAATTTAGTGCCTACAAGGTTTCTTGTAAGGCTAAATTTCCTATTGTTGATGAAAAAGAAATTTCTTCTTTAAAAACCAAAATGGTTGATTTTGAAAAGGTTTTGAAAGATTGTGCTTTTAACACTAAGAAACTTGAGGAAAAATTTTCTAAAAAGCACACATCACATGCTAAGATTTCTCATGCTCACACTACACCTAACACTTCTCATGCTCATGCTCACAAAGCTCATGCTCACAAATCACACACCCATTATGCTTTTAAATATGGTAGAGTATATAAATGCACATATTGTGGTAAAAATGGACATTTAGCTAAGTTTTGTTATGATCAATTAAATAGATCCAATAATCTTGTTTGGGTTCATGGCTCTAACCCTCAAGGACCCAAGAAAATGTGGGTACCAAAATCAAGTCCTAAATTGTTTGATGTAGGTACACACCAAGGCTCCAAGACGTAGGGAGCGGTGGTACCTTGATAATGGTTGTTCAAGACACATGACGTGGGATATCAACAACTTTACAACCCTATCAAGGTACATGGAAGGTGGCTCCGTCACCTTCGGGGATGACTCCAAAGGGACTATCATCGGTATAGGTAACATTCAAATTGGTGCATCTCCTATTATTGAGAATGTTTTTAGTTGAAGGTTTGAAACATAATTTGCTTAGCATTAGTCAATTTTGTGATCGTGGATTTAAGGTTGTTTTTGATGATTGTTCTTGCAAGATTTTTGATATTAAAACAAATGATTGTATTCTCACCGGTTTTTCGTGATGATAATGTTTATATCATTGACATGCTTAATATTGAGTGTTCTACTAAATGCTTGAATGCTTTTGATGAAAATTCTTGGTTTTGGCATAGAAGATTAGGACATGCTTCTTTTGAACATCTTTCTAGGATTAATTCAAAGGAATTGGTGAAGGGTATTCCTTGCTTGAAGTTTGAGAAAAACCGCATTTGTGGTGCGTGCCAACTTGGGAAACAAACCAAGTCTTCCTTCAAACCAATCAAGGATATCATGTCAACTAGGCCTTTAGAATTAATTCATATGGATCTTTTTGGACCTACTAAAACTAAGAGTTTAAATGGTAGTAGATATGCATATGTTTTGGTTGATGATTTTTCCTGTTTCACTTGGGTTTTCTTTTTGGAACACAAAGATCAAACCTTCTCTCATTTTAAGATTTTTAGAAAAAGGGTTGAAAAAGAAAAAGGTTTTCCAATTTTGAAAATAAGGAGTGATAGAGGTGGTGAGTTTGTGAACCAACTCTTCATGACTTATTGTGATGAAAAGGGAATTAAGCATGAAATATCTTGTCCTAGAACTCCATAACAAAATGGAGTTGTAGAAAGGAAAAATAGAACACTTCAAGAGATGGCTAAGACAATGATAAGTGAGTATGACCTCCCTCAATATTTATGGGCCGAGGCCGTAAACACCGCATGCTATATATCTAACCGTATTTATTTGTGTACAAATTCTTCCAAAACATCTTTTGAAATGTATCATTCTAGAAAACCTAATGTTGCTTATTTCAAAGTTTTTGGATGCAAGTGTTTTGTTTTGAATACTAAAGAGAATTTGGGTAAATTTGATGCTAAGGCTTATGAAGCTATTTTTGTTGGATATTCTACAACTAGTAAAGCTTATAGAGTATTCATTAGATCTTCTCGTACCATTGAAGAATCCATGCATGTTAAGTTTGAAGAATCTAATGTGTTTGTTGAGAATGTTGTAGAGATTGAACCATTAGGTGAAGACATGGAGAGACTATCCTTGAAGGACTCACCCGCTCAAGAAGAAAAGCTAGATTCAATTGGTGAAGCTCAAGAGGATAAAGAGGAAAGCTCTCAACCGCTTCCTAAAGCTTGGAGATACGCTACAAATCATCCTAAGGAGCTCATCTTGGGTGATGCATCTAAAGGAGTCACAACGCGCTCCAAACTCCATGACCTATGTGGTAACTTTGCTTTCATTTCTCATTTTGAACCCAAAGGCATTCTCGAAGCCGAGACGGACCCATATTGGTTGCTTGCCATGCAAGAGGAACTCAATCAATTTGAGCGCAACCAAGTTTGGCACCTTGTTCCTAAACCCCACGATAGACCAATAATTGGTACTAAGTGGATCTTTAGAAACAAGATGGATGAGTCCGAAAATGTCATTAGGAATAAAGCTAGGTTAGTGGCCAAGGTTACACTCAAGTTGAAGGAATTGACTTTGAGGAGACCTTTGCACCCGTAGCACGGCTTGAAGCCATACGGATGACACTAGCTTTTGCATCTTTCAAAAATTTTAAACTTTTTCAAATGGATGTGAAAAGTGCATTTTTGAATGGTTTTATTAATGAAGAAGTTTATGTTTCTCAACCTCCCGGTTTTGTTGATCATGTTCATCCCGATTTTGTTTTTAAACTTGATAAAGTTTATATGGATTGAAACAAGCTCCTAGAGCTTGGTATGAAAGGCTTTCTAGTTTTCTTATTCAAATGATTTTATTAAAGGCAAAGTAGACACCAGTCTATTCACTAAGCATGTTGATAATGATATATTAATTGTACAAATTTATGTTGATGATATAATTTTTGGTTCTACTAATGAGCTTTTGTGCAAGGATTTTGAAAAGGTAATGCAACTTGAGTTTGAAATGTCTTCAATGGGTGAGCTAAATTTCTTCCTTGGACTCCAAATCAAGCAATTGCAAAACGGGACGTTCATAAGTCAAGCCAAGTACGCAAAGGAACTTGTAAAGAAGTTTGGACTTGAAGGCTCAAAGACTTGCAACACACCCATGGCAACTACAACCAAGCTTGATAAAGATGACCAAGGTAAAAATGTTGATATTAAATTATATAGAAGCATGATAGGAAGTCTTTTATATTTAACGGCAAGTAGGCCGGATATCATGTTTAGTGTGTGTCTTTGTGCTAGATTTCAATCGTGTCCTAAAGAGTCCCATCTTATTGCGGTAAAACGCATTATTCGTTATATTAAGGGCACTATTGGGATGGGTCTATAGTATCCGAAAATCGGAGATTTCTCAATGACGAGTTATTCGGATGCCGACTATGCGGGTTGTAGAGTAGATAGAAAGAGTACTAGTGGGACATGTCAATTTCTTGGTAATTGTCTTGTTTCATGGTCCTCTAGGAAACAAAATTCCGTAGCACTCTCAACCGCCGAGGCGGAGTATGTTACCGCAGGGGCTTGTTGTGCACAAGTCCTTTGGATGAAACATACTCTCCTTGATTTTGATTTGCATTTTGATCATATAAAAATATTTTGTGATAATACTAGTACTATACACATGACTAAGAATGCAAATCAACATAGTAAGACCAAGCACATTGAGATTAGATATCACTTTCTTAGAGATCATTTTGAGAAAGGAGATATAGATATTGATTATGTTTCCACAGATTTACAACTAGCCGATATTTTCACTAAACCACTTGATTTTGCTAGATTTTCGTTTATTTGTGGAGAACTTAATGTTTGTGTTATTGATTAACATGTTTTTCATAACCCTTTTTGATGTATGACAAAAAGGGGGAGAATAAGTTTACATGGGGACAAAAATAAGTTCATTTGGTCTTGGTTCCATATGAATTTATATGTTTTGGTTTTATGAGTTTTTGTTATGAGTCTTATGTTTTTATGAGTTTGAGAACTCTTGTATTTTGTGTTTTATTGGTAATTATTTTTTTGGTATTGTTTCAATTTGGTTTCAATTGGCATCAAGAGTATGTTTTTGTGTTTTTAATAAATTTTTGTGTTTTTTTTATATAGCATAAATATAGCATAATTTGAGGGGGAGTCTTCTCCTCCCCCATATTTTGTCTATAGCCTATTTGTTTTGTCATCATCAAAAAGGGGAGATTGTTGGCCCAAGAGGTTACACTCTCTTGTTTTGTGTTTTGATGATGACAAACCAAATAAGAGCTATTTGGTACTAATGAATTTGTTCAAGATAAGTTTCAGGTTTTGTACCATGTTTGGAGACCATTGGCTTAGCTTTTGTAAGAACTTCTAAGTTTCACATAGCAAGGAAGGCAAATTGCACAATCAAGGAAGGATCATAGAAGAGAAGGCACAAGCAAAGCATTGGATGGCTCAAAGACTTGAAGATTGCTCAAAGAGTATTTAATCATTGTATTTTTAGTTTTATAGTTTGTTAAAGAATAGTGGATAGGTTTGAAGCTCTATCACACACGTTTTGCGCACATGTTTATTCCAAAATGTTTTCTTATAATTTATACAAAAACATTTTGTTTACAAGATTTGGCCTACAGATATATATTTGTATTTTATACAAATCTATGTTCAAAACTATTTTTATCAAAATCAAAATCCCCTTTTATTTTCTCTTCAAAATCCTATTTTTTGACCTGAGCCAGTCGACCGAACGGTCGACCGGACCTATGACAGGTTGGCCGGTCGACCGTCCCAGTCGACCGTGGCTCTGGCTGTGCACATATCTGTGTGCACGTTGTATCGGTCGACCGACCGGTCGACCGACTGTAAGCTACCTTGCTCTCGGTTAGATTGGGTCGACCGGGTGGTCGACCGCTGGCCTGCAACGGTCAAATATTTGAACGTGCGGTCGACCGACCGGTCGACCGACAGATCCGTTGAACAGTAAACAGCTATTTTCTGGGGTGTTTTAAGTTTTGTCTTTTTGTGTTTAAAATTTGATTTAGGGATATATTTTGAATCTAATATTACTTAATTAGCCTTAAGTTTGTTTTATCTCTTAACCTAGCCCTCTCCTATAAATAGGGGTGTTTGGGGAGAGATTTATTACAACATTTATTGCTAGAAATTCAAAAAGTTTAAGGCTTTCAAAAGACTTTGTTTCTTGGTTTTTGGGCTGAAATTCTCTCTAATTTCTGAAGTGTTTTTGTGATACTCTCTGATTTAATTTTCTTTTCTCCTTACACACAAGAGCTTCATTCCTAGTCAATATTCTCTAAGGACCTTTGTAAGGGAAGAGATATTTGAAAGAGAGAGTTTGTGGTCTTTTGACTACCAAGGAAATTACTTGTACTTGAGATTGTAGGAGTTGGGTACTCCATTGTATTTGAGATCTTTGTGATAGTGAAAGTAGCTAGAATCCTTCTGGGGAAGGCGAGGAGTAGAGCTGGGTGCTCGAACCTCGATAACATATCCTTGTGTTTGCGATTGGTTTACTTTTCCTTGTCATTACTTATTGCTTGAGATTGTCATTGCCATATTCATTTTCATTCATATTGTCAATCATTATCCCATACAACAAGGTTGCATTGCGCACCTCTAACTCATTTCACGAGGAAGCCGGAGGAAGGAGTTCAGAGTCCTTAATAGGGAATTCGGCTCTTAGTCTTATTTTGGGAGATTGTTGCATTACATTGCATCACAATTTTTAAATTGCTCTTTGATTAGCATCATCACCTATTCACCCCCCATCTAGGTGATTTTCATAATGATGATAAACTCTCTTTATAAAGGATTGTTTTCTCTTCCCTGCTCTCAAGAATACAACTCAATCATCTTCTTCCTCTCTAAAATTTCTTAAACTCTTCAGTTCTTTCTTGCATCTTCTTCCTCTCTGAAATTTCTTAAACTCTTCAATTCTTTCCTGCATCTCTGGAGGAAACAAAACCTATTTGAGGGCCTGTACATTGCGAGTGCACGCTTGCAGGGCATAATATTTGTTTTTTCTCTTTCTAAAGATTTTCTAATGATGATAAACTCTCTTTATAAAGGATTGTTTTCTCTTCGCTGCTCTTAAGAACACAACTCAACCATCTTTTTCCTTTTTGAAATTTCTTAAACTCTTCAGTTCTTCCTTGCATCTTCTTCCTCTCTGAAATTTCTTAAACTCTTCAGTTCTTCCCTGCATCTCTGGAGGAAACAAAACCGAGCTGTTCGAGGGCCTGTGCATTACGAGTGCACGCTTGCAGGGCCAGCGATCGTTGAATCCTGGAGGGTAAGCTGCCATTAACCTGCTGCACTAAGATAATCTCTCAGAGGGGCGCGATCTACTCTTAAGGACAGTGCTCTGCATGCCTCGATCAAAATAGAGAAGTTTCTTCCTTCTTGAAAGTTTAATTTAAATAACTTAGCAGTATTTCGTACATTATTTTTCACCAAAACTTTCCCACACGACGACGGTGAGAAAGTTATATAGAAGCGATCATGTGAATTATCCGAACCATTGATTTTGATCTACATACTTTATATGCTACCAATAAAAGATCACATGATTCGAGTCTTTTTACTTATGCAATAAGTGGTTGCAAAACATATGTTATTATATATATATATATATATATATATATATATATATATATATATATATATATATATATATATATATATATATATATATATATAGAGAGAGAGAGAGAGAGAGAGAGAGAAGAGACTCGTGTCATTCCAAAAGGATTTGAGGCTGAATCCTTCCCACTCAAATACCAACATCCAACATTCAAATACAAACTCCGAATTCAAGTATTTATAAACCAAAAATCAAGTATTTTAAATACTTTTTGCCCATGCATCAAGTAGGAAAAAATCGGACGGCCTAAATAGTGAGTTGGTTAGTTTAACGTGTAGAACATTTGAAACTAAAAAAAAATGGTTTGTAGGAATTTTTAAATGTTTAGATCATAATCAAATGGCTGGATCGAGAATTGTATGTCGAAAGATATAGATCTAACCAACTCATTACTTTCGTCCATCCATTTTGCGCCACTTAATGGATGGATAAAAAGTATTCAATGTAAATCACCTAAGGGGGTATGAATAGGTGATGGCTATACTAAATGGCAAATAATGTGGAATTAAAATATACTTGCTAGCAACGTAGAAATAACCAATCACAATACAAGAAATACTTGCAAATAAGTAAACAATATAAGTGTGCAAGTAAAGAGAAAGTAGAGTGAAAAGAGAAAGAGTAAGCAATCGCAAATACAATGATATGTTCCGAGGTTCGAGCCACTGCTTTACGGCCCCGCCTTCAATACTATGAAGGATTTTCACTATGATCGATCTCATTAGATCATCAACCGCTACAAGTTCTCACTAGAACTTAATAGACTCACAAGTCCTCTCTTACGGTGCCGCAACACCAACACGGAGCTCACTAGCTCACTTGAGGCCGCAACCTCTACAACTTCACAATAGAAGGAAATTGATGATTTTCACTTGATCACAAATAGCTCACAAGCACAATCTTATAACCAAGATGGGGAGATGAAACTCTTTAAGATTGTGTAGTGAAAATAGCTTGTAAAGATGTAGAGGGAAGGCTCAAGCTAAAAATCTAAAGTGTGAAATTTTGGCTCAAAAGAAAATCTTTTAAGAAAAGGCTAAAACTTAATTAGATCTTCTTATAAACTTGTAAAATCTTTTTCAAACTTCTTAAAAATTGTTAGAGGGGTTTCTACAGTCGCACTATTTATAGGGGATGAAAATATAAGGAGAAAACCTAAAAGAGTCATTGGAAAAAAAAACCCAGAAAAAGATAAACTAAAATATAGCCGTTGGGAAAAAATCAGAAGAAAATCCTTCTGTCGGTCGACCGGCCGGTCGACCACCAACGGTCGAATTTCTGACCACTGGGATAGTGATCGACTGGTCGGTCGACCGTGGTTCCCAACCAGAGAGCAAAGCTCTTTGTTGGTCGACCAGACCCAACCGAGAACAAAGCTCTTGCAATCGGTCAACCGCACGGTCGACCGAAGTGCACACAATGCTCTTTGGTGCATGTCGGTCACCGCTCGGTCGATCGACAGAGCAATTCTGCTCTGCCTACGGTCGACCGGTCGGTCAACTGACGTAGGTCCAAAAGCTTGATATGGAGATCTTTTTGAAACCAGTCTTTTTCTGATAAAAATATACTTTATTTTTAAACACAAAATAGAGTTTTAGGGACTTGATAAAATCAGTGTGGGATCAACACAAACAAAGTTAGAACTATATTTGTAAAAACACTGTTCTAAATCGAAAATTGATTTTTCCGAAACTCGTTTTTTCGAAATTCGATTTTGAAAACGACAAAAAGAATAGTTTTGAACTCTTTTTAAAACACTTTAGCAATATGAAAGATGTGTGTGTCAATCCTAAAAGAGCTATCAACCTATATCATCTTGGTTTGACAGACAACTATAAATCCTATTTAAAATGCAAAAACCAAAAAAACAAATCTTGAATAGTCTTCTCTTGCTTGATCATTGAGCTCTTCTATGTGCTTAGACTCTGAGATCTACATCTTCTTCGCTTTCAAACGTGTAAGTCTTGTGATGGAGTCGAAATGCAATAAAGAGTTAACTTAAAATTTTGTTAAACAAAATTATTAAAAAATAACTACATATGATTTGTTATCATCAAAACTAGGTTTAATGGCCTTTGGGCCAATAATCTCCCCCTTTTTGATGATGACAAAACACATGAAGTTATCACAAATAATTTGGGAAGAGACTGTTGGCCCAAAAGCCTTCCACTCTAGTTTTGATGATGATTAACTCATGTAGTTATGTTTACTAATAATCTTGTGTTGTTTAAGTTTCAGATCATTAACCAAGATATTAGTTGGTGATTAGCTTCAACAAGGTGTTTAGAAGCTTTTCATGATGATTCCAGGGCCAAAGCGTCAAGATCACACATTGCCTAGCCCATGGAAGGAGTTTTGGAGCAAGTCTACTTGAAGATGAAGATCGTCAAGAAGACTTAGGTATCCATAGTTTAGATAGTGTGTTTTAGATCCATTTGTAAAGCTTAGTTTAGTTGATATGCTCAAGTGCACAAACACACACGTTTTCATGTTTTGGATTTGGTTTTCATGAATAGTAGATCAAAACAAGTTTATTTTTTTTTCTATGTATATTAGATGTATTCTAAATATACATACATGGTTTAACTTGCTAGACAAACTTATTTTGACTATCCAATTCATGTATTGAAAAATCAAGTTTGATAAAAATACAAGTTTTGCTTTTGATAAAATTTGCAAGACTCAAAAATGAATTGATATGATTAATTTATGTCTTGAAATTTTTATCACAAGTTTGTGTTTCCATATAAAATGATAAAATTATTTTGGTGAATTTTAGAAGTGTTAAAAGATTTTTAGAAAAATATTTTACAGTATTTTTCTGACCCAGGTTTCTGTTCCAGGCTTCAATCAGTCGACTAGTCATCCTGACCTAGTCGACTTGGGTGAAGTCGGTCGACCGGGCCGGTCGACCGACGTGCACAAATCTGTGCACGTTTGGAGGCACTGGGACGGTCGACCGCTCGGGTCGACCGGGGCACTTACAGTGCTCTCTGTTTGTTTCGGTCGACCGGGCCGGTCGACCGCAGTTGCCCAACGGTCATATTTCGACCGTTGGCGGTCGACCGGGCCGGTCGACCGTTGCCTGTCAGAGCTGCCAGCTCAGCTCTAACGGCTAGTTTTGTATTAGGGCTATATATACCCCATCTCTTCATAGTTTTTGTAGAAGTTTTCAAGGGCAAAAATTCCAGACCTTCTTAAGTGTTTTTAAAGAGTTTTCAAAAGTGTTTTGGGCTTTAAACTTCCAATTTGATTTGTGTTTTGGGTTTTTAGAAAATCAAAGTAAATAGGAATTTGGGATATTTGTATTGGTTTTCATTCTCTATCTTTTACAAGAGTTTTCTCAAGTATTTTCTTTGTTGCTTGTTTCCAAAAACACCTAGTTTTCCACACTTGAGCTATCTTCTATCCTAATCTATTAGGATCTTTTGTTTTGTGGAAAAAGAAAAAGAGAGAAAAAGAGAAGTGTTTGAGGTTAAGCCTCTAAGTTGTAAACCCTCCTTGCTTTTGTTGTATCCCTCTTTGGTAGAGGTTGATCGGAGTGGTATTGTGGTTGGATCCCTCTTCGGTAGAGGTGATTGTGTTGTATTGGCTACGGGCCTTATCCCTCTTCGGTAGAGGTGGATTGTGGTTGTATAGCCTCGGTGGCTTTGTAAGGATTGAGAGAGGAGTTCGGTACTCCTATAGTGGATTGGAAATCCTACACGGTGGTGTAGGCGGGGATGTAGAGCTAGGGGCTCGAACCTCGAAACATATCCGTGTGTTTGCGTTTGATCCAATATCTCTCAACTCTCTCTCTCATTTATTTGTGCAAAGCATCATACATAACATCATATCATATTTGCTTGTGTTGAGCATAATTCACATCATACATATCTATTTGCTTGTGTTGCCTTGCATATATTCTTATTGCTTTTCATCCTTATTTGCTTGGCTTGCTTGTGTGTGTGCCTAACTTATACTTAACCAACAAGAGCTTCACATAGCACCTCAACCCATTCAAGGGGAATCAAGAGGAGTTAGTCCAGAGCCCTTCACGGGGAATTCGGCTACACTTGTTGTGTTGTATTAAGTTTGTGCAAGATTTGCATTAGCTTCCGCATTTAGCGCACTTAGTTTTGCATTTAGTTCTAGATTAGCAAAAACACCTATTCACCCCCCCTCTAGGTGTTCCCTTTCAATTGGTATCAGAGCAAAGTGCTCTGATTTTGGGTCTAACAACCTAGAGTTAAAGATCCTCATTTTAGGCTAATCTTGTTTGCATTTGCTTGTTTGCACACTCATATAGTTTACCATGGCCTTCATGACCCCACCTATGTTTGACCCTTCCAACATTCATGTTTGGAAGATTAGGATGACCGTTTATTTACAAACACTAGGTCATAAAGTTTACCTTGCCATTACCAAGGAATCCTTCCTTAGTGATAGCAATCATATAGGGGCCAATGCACAAGCCCTAGAGGCCATTAGAAGCACATTACCTAAAGATTATCTTATGTGTGTTTCTAACATTGATTCCGCCTTTGCAGTGTGGAACAAATTGACAACAACCACCACCACCTCCGAGCTTCAAGTGCAAACACAAGAAGAGGAATCTAGTGGAGAATCCGACTCACGATGCTTCATGGTCCAAGGGAATGACTCCTTTGAGGTACATTCGGAACCCACTTAGATAATGATGATTGTGCTAGTTCTTCAAATGATTTTATTGATCCTCTTGCTTTGAATGAAGAACTTTCTATTGTTTGTGAAAAATTAATAGAAAAATATAATTGTTGAAAAAGAAAAGTTTAGAAATTGAAAAAGAAAATAAAAGTTTGCATTCTAGACTTGATTGTGTTTTGCAAGAGAAGGTTGAGGTCTATAATGAAAGGGATTCATTAAAATCTCAACTTGATCTTGCACTTAAAGAAAATGAATTTTTAAAATCTAAAAATGATTGCCATGTTATTTTGAAGAAAAATGAAAACTTGTCTTCTAAAATTGATTTTGTTTTAAAAGAGAATGTTGCTTTGAAAAATAAAATTATTTCTATTTCAAATGATTAGATGTGTGTTTAAAGAAAAACATTATTTTGCAAAATAAGATGGATGCACATGTTTGCCATGCTAGTGTAGCTTCTTCATCTAGTCTACCTAATGCATGTACCTCTTCTTTTAGGATCAATGATGATATTTGTATGTTAAAGAAGAGAGTAGATTGTTTGGGCTCCACTATGAGCCAATGTGCCATGAACCATACACGGTTGGAAACCTTGGTTCGAAAGAAACAAGTTCCATCATTTATGCATGCACACCCATCACGGCATACACATGCTCCACACGGACACCATCAACAAATGTATGCTCATGTGTACACATGTACACATTGTGGCCGAAAAGGCCATCTTGCTAAATTTTGCTATGATCGTTTACATGTTGAAAATTTAGCAAAGAAGTTTGTTTGGGTTAGAGAAGGTACTAACCCCCATGGACCCAATAAGATGTGGGTACCAAAGACCACCCCTCCTATTATTTTTGATGTAGGTGTGGCTCTCACATGACGTGAGAGTGATGACACCTTGTGTTGGCCCAAAGGCCTTTCACTCTAGTTTTGATGATGATTAACTCATGTAGTTATGTGTACTAATTATCTTGTGATTTTAGTTTCAGTTTATTAATCAAGATATTAGTTGGTGTTTAGCTTCATCAAGATGAATTAGAAGCTTGCACATGTTGATTCAAGTGCCCGCGCATCAAAGATCATACATTGCACTTGCTAGGTGAATCAAGAGTTTTTGGATCGAGCCGACTTGGAGATTGCGCTCTAGCTTGGAGATTGCGTTCTACAAGAAGACTTAGGTATCCATAGTTTTAGTTTGGGTTTAGATCCTAATTGTAAAGATTAGAATAGTATGATAAGCTCAAGTTCACAACACACACCTTTCATGTTTTGATTTTCGGTTTTAGGTTTAACCGATCTTGGTTTTCATGAATAGATTTTTTATGGTTATGTATATTAGATTTGTTCTATATACATGCATGCTTCAATTGTTTAGACAAACTTTGTTTGATAATCTATTCCATGTGTTTTATGTTTTGGTATTTACAACAAAACATATTTTTGGACTTAATGACAAAAATCATGATATATATATGTTTCTTGTATATTGAATTTCTATTCATATACAATATGCTTCAAAGTATTTAAATATCATATTTTTGTATCATGGATAAGTTTTAGACAATGTGTATTTTTATTCAAAATACAAGGTTTTAGAAAATATGTTTTTGGTTTTTGGCAAAATTTCTATGACACAAAAATAGTCAAATATGTTTGAAATTTGTGTTAGGATTTTTAACACAAGTTTGTATTTCAATATAAAATGATAAAACTATTTTTGTGGAATTTAGAGATTTTGTGGGATTTATTATAATATTTTTCCCCAGATTTCAGACCTGATTTTTGTCTGCCAGGATTGGCCGGTCGACTGGTACGGTCGACCGCACCAAAGAAGCAAGTCGACCGTTCCGGTCGACCGACGTGCACAGATACGTGCACGCTGGCTGACTCTGTAGCCGGTCGACCGAAGCGGTCGACCGACGGAGAACTGTTGGCTCTCAGGAATTCTCGGTCGACCGAGGCGGTCGACCGGTAGCCACAACGGTTCAGAATTTGACCGTTGGGCGGTCGACCGGGCCGGTCGACCGGAAGGCTATTTCTGGCAAAATATTCTGTAAACGGCTAGTTTTCTAAATTGCCTATAAATACCCCATTTGAGAGAGTTTTTCTCTAAGAATTTTTGGGCTAAAATTTTCTATCTCTCTGGTGTTTTGCTGCAAGAAAAATAGGTTTTTGGATTCAAAGTGAACAATCTTTTATGTTTTGTTTAGGGTTTGAAAAAACCATAGAAAAAGGATTTTGGGAAAAGCTTTTGTTTGAACTTCTATATCTTGATTTCATTTGTTTCCCAAAGGTTTTTCTTTGAGTTGCTGGTTTCATATCCCTTGGTTTTCTCCACACTTGAGCTAAAAATCTACTATCTATATCTATAGGTTATTTGTGTGGAAGAAGAAGTTGTTTGTGGTTGTTGTTGTGACCACCAAGTTGTAACCCAATCTTTTCTTAGCTTTGTGCTTTGGGTTGTATCCCTCTAGTTGAGAGGTGATCCTTGTATTGGTTGGTGATTGGGAGTTTGTTGTATTGGTTTGAATATTTGCCTCAAGGAGGAGGTTGTGATTGTTGGGAGGAGGTTGTAAAGAGAGGAGTTGGGTACTCCTTGTAAAGGGTCCTAAGTGGACGAGCTAGTGGAATCCTTCGTGTGTCGAAGGCGGGGATGTAGAGCTGGGTGCTCGAACCTCGATAACATATCTTTGTGTTTGCGCTTGATCCATTGGCTCTCTCTCTACTCTCTCTTTACTTTGTGCCTTACATTTATTTACATTGCTCATTCATATTTGCTTGGCTTGGTTGTGTGCATCACTTGTTGATAGCACTTGAGTGTATTTTGCATTAAGTTTTTAAATTCCGCATTTAGTTCATAGATTAGAATTGTCACCTATTCACCCCCCTCTAGGTGACTTTTCAATGGTATCAGAGCCAATGCTCCTGATATTTAGGTTTAACCACCTAGGAGTAAGATCTTGGTTTGCTAATCTTCACTTGCATTTCATTTGCACTCATACTAGTTTGCACTCATGGCTAGCCCTCCTATGTTTGACCATTTTAGACTTGATACTTGGAAGGTTGACATGATTAGACATCTAAAAGGACTAGGACATTTAGTTATCAAGCCATCACTATAGAATCCCTCCCTAATAGTAGCAAGCATAAGAAGGCCAATGCATTAGCCCTTAGGACACTTCTAGCATCTCTAAATGAACATCTTTTACCTATTTTGATTGCTATGATTCGGCTTTTGCAGTTTGGAGCATCTTAACGTCTCCCGAGCTTCCAAGGATCATCAACAATTTGAGGAGATCCAAGAGAGACATGTCCAAAGATAAATGCTTCATGGTCCAAGGGAAAGACTCCCTTGAGGTACACTCGGATTCCCCTCTTGATGATAGCTCTAGCTCTTATTGCCATGGATGTTTTGAGGTTCAAAATTTAAATGTTGAACTTGCTTCTAAGCTTGAAAAATTCTTGGAAAAACATAACTCTTTGAAAGAAAAACATTTTGATTTACAAAAAGAAATGAAGGATTTATGCTCTACTTTTGAAACCGTTTTGCAAGAGAAGGAAGAGATTACTAGTGAATGTGACTCACTAAGATCTCAACTAGACATTGCTTTAAAAGAAATTGAAGTTTTAAAAGGCAAAAATGATTGTGATGATATTTTAGAGCACAATGAAATTTTATCCTCAAGATTGGATTGTGTTTTCAAAGAAAACCTTACTTTGAAAAATAAAATTGATTCTATTACTAAAGAATTGAATTTGGTTTTGTCTAAAATGAATCTTTGCAAAATGATATTGATATGCATGTTTGCCATGCTAGCATTGCTTCTATCCCTAGCACTTATATTGCATGCTCCACTTTATCTTCTAACATTGAAAATGATATACTTGTTTTGAAGAAAAGTGTTGATAGTTTGGGCTCCACCTTGAGCCATTGTGCCATGAATCACACACGATTGGAAACCTTGGTTCGCAAGAAACAAGTTCCAACCTTGCATGCACACCCATCTAGGCATACACATGCTTTTCATGATCACCACCATCATATGTATGCTCACGTGTACACATGTACACATTGTGGTCGAAAAGGCCACCTTGCTAGATTTTGTTATGATCGCATTTATCATGAAATTTAGCAACTAATTATGTTTGGGTTAGAAAAGATACTAACCCCCGTGGACCCACAAAGAAATGGGTACCAAGATCCACCTCTTTGACTTTTGATGTAGGTGGGAGCTCTCGCGTCACGTGAGGGTATTGGTGCCTTGAGGTGGATGCATTCTAAGCTAAAAGGAGAACCATTTGGATGCTTCACTCTCAAGGAAATTAGGTGGAGAGGACCACCATGTTTTGGAGAACTAGAGATGCACCTTCATCGGTTTTGGTATCATTCTCTAACTCCCATTTTTATTTGCATACTTTCCATGTTCATCTATTCATAGCATGTTTTGTTTCATTGTTCATTATGCTTATGCTATGTTAGTTAGATTAGTGTTATACATGTTTAGTTACTTGAGCACCCATGTTTCATATGGATCTATATTTAGTGTTCTCACCTTGTTTAGAACTAACATGTTTGCCCTAGATCTAATGCACATACATTTGCATTATGACCATTTGGATGTTTATGATTATATGATGATTTGTTTTGATGACTCATGTTTAGTATGATATATGCCATGTTTGTTAGACCCTTGACATGCATGTTTAGCTTATGAGATCACCCATGTTTAGTATGGACCCTTATTTTGTATTCTCTTTATGTTTAGCTATCATGTTGATCATAGTTCTAATGCACATGTCTTTGTCATGCTAATCATATGGTTGACTATGATTTTTTTTGTTTTAATAATTCATGTTTTTGATTATCATGATCATGTTGATTGTTGACCCGTTTTATGCTTCATGTTTTGACTACTTGCTTGAATGATAGTTCTCATTAAGACTAGGATTTATACTTGTACAACTAGTGAGCTACAAATAGACCTTTATATATGATTGTGCTTAAACACTCATTTGTATTCACTTGATGTACTAGTATAGTCTAGTTTTGATGATTCTTGCATTTGACTTGTATTCATCATATTTTGTTTTAACTTCATGTATATGTCTATCTTGTCCAAACTATTGAGTATACATGTACATCCTTGAGCCACGTGCCTTCATGCACATACTTTTGTGGACTCATTGTGTTTAGGATATGTATGTATACTTTAGTTTGTACATGACATACATATGCCTTGAAGTTTAAATCATGTTTTGATGATTTTCATGTTTTTAGGTGATTTCACATTTATGATGAATATCATGTTTTTAAGATGATTTCAATAGGTGATTTCACATCTTAGATAGGTTTCATGTTTTTGGAAATTTCTTTGGTAAAAGTAATTTAATTTATCATGTGTAAATGTTTTAAAGGAATTTCAATATTGAGCTTGATTGTCCATTTTCATGATAAGTGTGTTTCACATATATCCTATACACTCACCTTATTAGTTTTCTCATGACCTTGTTTTCATGAGTATTAGATGGGCTTTATGGATTTTGAGTGTTGATGATCATGTGATTTACATGTCCTTCATAAAATATATTTTGATTTATTGAAGAATTTCGTATTAGTTGATTCATATAACTAATTGTGATATTCTTCATGAGGTAGAGATTTTCAACAAACTATATTTCCAAATCTATTTTTGAAAACTCCTACCATCAAAGGGTGGTTGGATGGGAGATCATGTTCATGTATGCTTTATAATGAAAATCATTTTAAACTTGCACATGATTGGGGGTAGTTGATATGAGATATACACTTGATCTTATTGTTGTTTCAATTGGTATCATTGAATTCTTTCAATTGGTATCAATCTTGACATCCTTTTTGTATACTCATATATGTTTTGTTTTATATATGTATGCATACACTTCATATAGTATCAATTTCAATTGGTATCTATTTCTTTCATACATATATAGATGATTTATTTGTGCTTCAAGATATCACAAATTTTGTTTATGATAAGCTTGATTTTTTTAATGACCATCATTTTCAATTGATTCAATTTTCAATTGGTATCTTTATACAAGCATTATCATTATCTTGCTTATGCTAAGTTTGAGCTTTAACATTATTCAATTGACTTAGTCTTCAATTGGTATATTATTTCTAGCTTAAGCATATGTTAGTTGGTATTTCATAAAGGGGAGAAAAACTCACATTTCAATTTCTCAATTGGTATTTAGTTTACCATTGGTTTTGTTTCCCACTCCCTAATTTTATAATGAAAAATGATTAAAGAATGATTATTGATTTTTAATTGGTTTCATTTGCTTATAAAGATAAATATCCTCAATTGGTATCTAGATGCATTTGTTTATTCAAAATTGGTATCATTGTGTTTCTCAATTGGTATCATGTGTTTTATTTTCAATATGTTTTAATTTCAATTGGGATCATATTTGTTTTCAATGCCCCTCTTACTTTCAATTGGTAATTGGTAGGCATTTCTTAAATGTTTTTATGATCACTTTCTATTGATATCATAATGCACTTCTTGACATTTTTTTTTTAATTGGTATCATTTTTGGTTTCACCCCTTGAAGTAGTTTGTTCATTCTTTGTTTCATATATTTAGGGGGAGAAGAATCATATCTTTTTGCTTTTACCCCTTTGTTGATGATTGACAAAAAGGGGGAGAAGATTTATTGGAGTTGATATGCATGAGTTTTCAGTTTTATGTTCTTTTCATCTCCATTGGTATTGGTATCAAGAGCATTATGAGTTTTATTTTTATTAGTATCCATTGGTATCAAGAGCATGTTTTGGTAATTTAGTTGTTTTGTTTTAATTGGAATCAATAGCATGTTTCATATGCATATTCATTTTAGGTCAAGAACCCTGTTTATATGCATCTTATTGTTTGTTTATTCCTATGCATGAGTTAAGGGGGAGCTTCTTTGAAGATTTACTTTAATCCATGCATATATAACTCCATGAGTTTTGTCATCATCAAAAAGGGGAGATTGTTGGCCCAAAGGCCTTTCACTCTAGTTTTGATGATGATTAACTCATGTAGTTATGTGTACTAATTATCTTGTGATTTTAGTTTCAGTTTATTAATCAAGATATTAGTTGGTGTTTAGCTTCATCAAGATGAATTGGAAGCTTGCACATGTTGATTCAAGTGCCCGCGCATCAAAGATCATACATTGCACTTGCTCGGTGAATCAAGAGTTTTTGGATCGAGCCGACTTGGAGATTGCGCTCTAGCTTGGAGATTGCGTTCTACAAGAAGACTTAGGTATCCATAGTTTTAGTTTGGGTTTAGATCCTAATTGTAAAGATTAGAATAGTATGATAAGCTCAAGTTCACAACACACACCTTTCATGTTTTGATTTTCGGTTTTAGGTTTAACCGATCTTGGTTTTCATGAATAGATTTTTTATGGTTTATGTATATTAGATTTGTTCTATATACATGCATGCTTCAATTGTTTAGACAAACTTTGTTTGATAATCTATTCCATGTGTTTATGTTTTGGTATTTACAACAAAACATATTTTGGACTTAATGACAAAAATCATGATATATATATGTTTCTTGTATATTGAATTTCTATTCATATACAATATGCTTCAAAGTATTTAAATATCATATTTTTGTATCATGGATAAGTTTTAGACAATGTGTATTTTCTATTCAAAATACAAGGTTTTAGAAAATACGGTTTTTGGTTTTGGCAAAATTTCTATGACACAAAAATAGTCAAATATGTTTGAAATTTGTGTTAGGATTTTTAACACAAGTTTGTATTTCAATATAAAATGATAAAACTATTTTTGTGGAATTTTAGAGATTTTGTGGGATTTATTATAATATTTTTTCCCAGATTTCAGACCTGATTTTTGTCTGCCAGGATTGGCCGGTCGACTGGTACGGTCGACCGTACCAAAGAAGCCAGTCGACCGTTCCGGTCGACCGACGTGCACGGATACGTGCACGCTGGCTGACTCTGTATCCGGTCGACCGAAGCGGTCGACCGACGGAGAACTGTTGGCTCTCAGGAATTCTCGGTCGACCGAGGCGGTCGACCGGTAGCCACAACGGTTCAGAATTTGACCGACGGGCGGTCGACCGGGCCGGTCGACCAGAAGGCTATTTCTGGCAAATATTCTGTAAACGGCTAGTTTCTAAATTGCCTATAAATACCCCATTTGAGAGAGTTTTCTCTAAGAATTTTTGGGCTAAAATTTTCTATCTCTCTGGTGTTTTTGCTGCAAGAAAAATAGGTTTTTGGATTCAAAGTGAACAATCTTTTGTGTTTTTGTTTAGGGTTTGAAAAACCAAAGAAAAGGGATTTTGGGAAAAGCTTTTGTTTGAACTTCTATATCTTGATTTCATTTGTTTCCCAAAGGTTTTTCTTTGAGTTGCTGGTTTCATATCCCTTGATTTTCTCCACACTTGAGCTAAAAATCTACTATCTATATCTATAGGTTATTTGTGTGGAAGAAGAAGTTGTTTGTGGTTGTTGTTGTGACCACCAAGTTGTAACCCAATCTTTTCTTAGCTTTGTGCTTTGGGTTGTATCCCTCTAGTTGAGAGGTGATCCTTGTATTGGTTGGTGATTGGGAGTTTGTTGTATTGGTTTGAATATTTGCCTCAAGGAGGAGGTTGTGATTGTTGGGAGGAGGTTGTAAAGAGAGGAGTTGGGTACTCCTTGTAAAGGGTCCTAAGTGGACGAGCTAGTGGAAATCCTTCGTGTGTCGAAGGCGGGGATGTAGAGCTGGTGCTCGAACCTCGATAACATATCTTTGTGTTTGCGCTTGATCCATTGGCTCTCTCTCTACTCTCTCTTTACGTTGTGCCTTACATTTATTTACATTGCTCATTCATATTTGCTTGGCTTGGTTGTGTGCATCACTTGTTGATAGCACTTGAGTGTATTTTGCATTAACTTTTTAATTCCGCATTTAGTTCATAGATTAGCATTGTCACCTATTCACCCCCCTCTAGGTGACTTTTCACCTTGGAGTGGATGCGTTCCGTACTTAAAGGAAATCAATTGGATGCATCACTTTCAAGGGAAGGTTTGGTGGAAAGGACCACCATGTTTTGGAGACAAGGAAAGTTGCTTCTTCGGTTTTGGTAACAATCCTTTACTCCCATTTATATGTCTACATGCTTTCCATGATTAAAACTTATAGCATGTTTTGATGTTTTATAGCATGTTTCATTGTCTATGGATTAGTATGTATTACCATGTTTATTAGATCCTTGACTTACATGTATAGTATTTGAGACACACATGCTTATATGAATCCATTCTTAGTGTTCTCACTTTTGTTTAAGCTATAATGTACATCATGAATCTAATACATGTGAATTTACATAGTAATCATGTTTAATTTTATCATGATGATTTCTTTATTGTGTTTTGATGCTTCTTGTTAAGATTACTTGTTTAGATGTTAGTTTTCATTAAGACTAGTATATACTTGTTCATAGAATGGGTGACAAATAATTTATATATAGTTGGGCTTGATTGCTTATTTAAACCCATTAGATGTACTAGTATAGTCTAGTTTTGATGATTCATACATTTCAAACTTGTATTCCTATTTTTGAATTTGTTTTATGAATGTGTGTTTTCATTTCATGTATATGTGTAATTTTGCCAAACTTTAAGATATACATGTATACCCCTTGAGTCATTTGCCTTTCATGCAAATCTATATATATGGACTCAATTGTGTTTAGGGATATGTATGTATACTTAATATGTGACAATTCATACATATACCTTGAAATGAAATTCGTTTTGGTAAAGATTTAGTTTGATTTTGTGTTTAATTGTTTAACTTCATGTATATGTCTATCTTGTCCAAACTATTAGATATACATGTTTATCCTTTTTGAGCCACGTGCCTTCATGCATATACACTTTGTGGACTCGTTGTGTTTTGGATATGTATGTATACTTTAGTTTGTATTAGACACACATATGCCATGAAGATTAAAAAAAAGTTTTGATGATTTTCGTGTTTTCAATGTTTAAGGAATAATGAGCTTAATGAAAAAATTCATGATTATGATATTCACACTTTATATGTACACTCACATTTATTGCTTACTCATGTGTTTGTTTTCATGAGTCATATTTATGCTTAATTGATTATGAGTGTTGACTATCTTGTGAATTTCGTATTTTCATGAAAAATATTTTTGTTTTATTCCTTGCTTGAAGGATTTCATACTAGTTTTAAAAGTTTTTCCTAAAACTAGTTCGTATTCTTCACTATGGTAGATATTTTCAAACATACTACATTTTCAAATCTATTTTTGAAAATCCCTACCTTCTATGGGCGGATGGATGGGAGATCATGGCCTTGTATGCCTTAAAATGAAAATCATTTAAAAACTTGAACCATGATTGGGAGGTATAGTAATATGAAGTATACATTTGATCTTATTGTTATGTCAATTGGTATCATTGAACTCTTTCAATTGGTATCATTTTGACCTTTGTGTATACTCATATGTTTATTGTGTATGTATATTTTCAATTGGTATCATCTATTGGTGATTGGTACTCATTCTATTTCATACACATATACTTGTTTTATTTGTGCTTAAGATATAAATTTTTCACAAAATCTTGTTTATGCTAGTGCTTGAGCTTCAATTTTGTTTATTTGATTATTTTTAAAATTGTATCAAGCCCATGCATCCTTTTAGTTGATATTTCATAAAGGGAGAGAAAATTTAATTTTGTCTTTCAATTGGTGATTCTTCAATTGGTATTTGTTTCCCACTCCCTTACTTTATGATTGAAAATTTCATATTGGTATCATATGTTTAATATGAAAATTATTTACAATTGGTATCAAAATTTTGTTTAGACATTCAAAATTTATTATGATCAAGATGTTTCATGTGTTTTTACTTAAAATTGGTTTCTAAAAATTTTTTTTGGAAAAATACAAAGTTTTGATTTGTATTGACTATATGCATATAGATTCATGATGAGTGTATCTTATATGAAGAGCTTAACATCTCTTCGTTATGTGGTACACGTGTGTAGGGGGAGCTTCACATCTCCTCTTATGCATTACATAGTGTGTGTTATGTGAATTAGGGCTTAACATCCCTCTTTCATGTAATGCATATGTGTAGGGAAGCTAACTTAGCGTCTTCCTCTTCATGAATGTACATAGCATATAACATCTATTGATCTTTGTTTATTTTCAATGATATCAAGATGCTTCATTGACATATTTATCTATTGATATCATGTTGTTTATAGTCACCCGTTATTGACCTTGTTTTTGTTTTAGACAAAAGGGGGAGAACATTGTTTTATTGTTTTGATTGACTTAAAAGGGGAGCAAGATTTTTACCCCTCATTGTTTGGATTGTTTAACCCCTTCTTGATCCTTTTGTTTGACAAAAAGGGGGAGAAAAATTTGTTGATTTGATTTTACTTTGAACCCTTTGTTGATGATTGACAAAAAGGGGGAGAAATATTTGAGTTATATGCATGTTTCATTGCTTAAGGGGGAGAAGTATTTGTCTTCCTTGTTATTTATGCATATATGTTTTGTATTGCAAATAGGAGAAAAAGATTTTGATTTATACTTGTTGCATGTTTTATCTCCATACTTGCATACATATTCATGTGCTTCATTTCCATATCTTATTATTTATGTCTATGCATGAGTTAAGGGGGAGCTTCTTTGAAGCTTAACTTTAATCCATGCATATATAACTCCATGAGTTTTGTCATCATCAAAAAGGGGGAGATTGTTGGCCCAAAGGCCTTCCACTCTAGTTTTGATGATGATTAACTCATATAGTTATGTTTACTAATAATCTTGTGTTGTTTAAGTTTCAGATCATTAACCAAGATATTAGTTGGTGATTAGCTTCAACAAGGTGTTTAGAAGCTTTTCATGATGATTCCAGGGCCAAAGCGTCAAGATCACACATTGCCTAGCCCATGGATGGAGTTTTGGAGCAAGTCTACTTGAAGATGAAGATCGTCAAGAAGACTTAGGTATCCATAGTTTAGATAGTGTGTTTAAATCCATTTGTAAAGCTTAGTATAGTTGATATGCTCAAGTGCACAAACACACACGTTTTCATGTTTGGATTTGGTTTTCATGAATAGTAGATCAAAACAAGTTTATTTTTTTTCTATGTATATTAGATGTATTCTAAATATACATACATGGTTTAACTTGCTAGACAAACTTATTTTGACTATCCTATTCATGTATTGAAAAATCAAGTTTGATAAAAATACAAGTTTTGCTTTTGATAAAATTTGCAAGACTCAAAAATGAATTGATATGATTAATTTATGTCTTGAAATTTTTATCACAAGTTTGTGTTTCCATATAAAATGATAAAATTATTTTTGGTGATTTTTAGAAGTGTAAAAGATTTTTAGAAAAATATTTTACAGTATTTTTCTGACCCAGGTTTCTGTTCCAGGCTTCAATCAGTCGACTAGTCATCCTGACCTAGTCGACTTGGGTGAAGTCGGTCGACCGGGCCAGTCGACCGACGTGCACAAATCTGTGCACGTTTGGAGGCACTGGGACGGTCGACCGCTCGGGTCGACTGGGGCACTTACAGTGCTCTCTGTTTATTTCGGTCGACCGGGCCGGTCGACCGCAGTTGCCCAACGGTCATATTTCCGACCGTTGGCGGTCGACCGGGCCGGTCGACCATTGCCTGTTAGAGCTGCCAGCTCAGCTCTAACGGCTAGTTTTGTATTGGGGCTATATATACCCCATCTCTTCATAGTTTTTGTAGAAGTTTTCAAGGGCAAAAATTCCGAACCTTCTAAAGTGTTTTTAAAGAGTTTTCAAAAGTGTTTTGGGCTTTAAACTTCCAATTTGATTTGTGTTTTGGGTTTTTGGAAAATCAAAGAAAATAGGAATTTGGGATATTTGTATTGGTTTTCATTCTCTATCTTTTACAAGAGTTTTCCCAAGTATTTTCTTTGTTGCTTGTTTCCAAAAATACCTAGTTTTCCACACTTGAGCTATCTTCTATCCTAATCTATTAGGATCTTTTGTTTTGTGAAAAAAGAAAAAGAGAGAAAAAGAGAAGTGTTTGAGGTTAAGCCTCTAAGTTGTAAACCCTCCTTGCTTTTGTTATATCCCTCTTTGGTAGAGGTTGATCGGAGTGGTATTGTGGTTGGATCCCTCTTCGGTAGAGGTGATTGTGTTTGTATTGGCTACGGGCCTTATCCCTCTTCGGTAGAGGTGGATTGTGGTTGTATAGCCTCGGTGGCTTTGTAAGGATTGAGAGAGGAGTTCGGTACTCCTATAGTGGATTGGAAATCCTACACGGTGGTGTAGGCGGGGATGTAGAGCTAGGGGCTCGAACCTCGAAACATATCCGTGTGTTTGCGTTTGATCCAATATCTCTCAACTCTCTCTCTCATTTATTTGTGCAAAGCATCATACATAACATCATATCATATTTGCTTGTGTTGAGCATAATTCACATCATACATATCTATTTGCTTGTGTTGCCTTGCATATATTCTTGTTGCTTTTCATCCTTATTTGCTGACTTGCTTGTGTGTGTGCCTAACTTATACTTAACCAACAAGAGCTTCACATAGCACCTCAACCCATTCAAGAGAATCAAGAGGAGTTAGTCCAGAGCCCTTCACGGGGAATTTGGCTACACTTGTTGTGTTGTATTAAGTTTGTGCAAGATTTGCATTAGCTTCCGCATTTAGCGCACTTAGTTTTGCATTTAGTTCTAGATTAGTAAAAACACCTATTCACCCCCCTCTAGGTGTTCCCTTTCAGAGACTTCAAGTAAACCTACCCCTAAACGCATGCATATATCAAAATGTGCCATATAGGTAAGATGCATCAATAAAAGCATATGAATAAGATATATCAGGTAGGCTCTATTACAAAGGTGTATGCACAAACAGTTTCCTCCAACCAACTAATAACCTCTAACCTCCAAAACAAGTGGTAAATGGTTGGTTTACAAAGGATACATAAGAACAAAATTATACCACATACCACACATAGAAGATATGTATCAAATATCAATAAAAAAATATATAACTTCTCAAAGACAATAGTGATATCATAAAAGAAATTTGTCCACACAAAGGTTCATGTCAACCTCAAAACTAGTTCCAAACCATAAAATTGTTGGCCCAAAAGGTTACACTCTCTATTTGTTTAAGTTTTGGTGATAACAAAACACATAGAAGCTATTTGGTACTAATAAGTTGTTTAGAATGAGTTTTAGGTTTGTATTAGTCATAATGGCCTTTCTAAGCTATTGTAAAGAATTATGATGCTAAAAGGCAAATGGCGCAAGAGGACGTTTTCATAGAAGAAAAGGCTCTAGCTTGGTATAACGCGGCTCAGAGACTTCCTTTCTCAGTTTTTATAATTTTTAGTGTGTTAAAGAATAGTGTATAGTGTTGAAGCTCATTATTCCCCACACACAAGATTTTACACATGATTTTTCTAAAAGATGTTTCTCCTATATACAAAATATTTTTAAACATATTCTAATACTTACAAACTCTATTTTATAGTATACCAAGTCTTGATCAAAATTAATTTGAAAATTATCAAGATCTTCAAAATCATTTTCAAAAGAACTGTTTTTGGCCTGTTGCGGTCGACCGAACGGTCGACCGGCTCTGTTTCAGGTCAGAACGGTAGACCGGGCGGTCGACCGCACTTCTGACCGTTTGGGTGCATGCATATGTGCACGTTTCCCGGTCGATCAGGCGGTCGACCGGACCCCATATCGGTCGACCGAGCTGCGGCCGACTGAAAGCACCCATGTTTCTGTTTGTTACGGTCGACCGGGCGGTCGACCGTGGGATGGCAACAGTTATATTTTTGAAAACCGGTCGACCGGCCAGTCGACCGTGAGCTTAATTTCAGCCCAAACGGCTAGTTTTTTAAACACGTTTTAAAACGTGATTTTCTTCTCTAAACGAATTTGAGGGCTGGATTTGAGTCTAATCTTTTCTAATTTTTCATTATAACAGTTTACTCTTTAATCCCTACCTTTATCCTATAAATAGGGATGATTAGGGTTGAGGTGATGATAACAATCCTTTGAAAAAAGAAATCAAGTTTAAGTCTTTCAAAAGAAGTTTTTGCTCTCAGTTTTTGTGCTCAAATTCTCTCTTTTTACTGTAGTTTTTGATTCAAAACTCTCTTCAATTTTATTTTCTTTTCACTTACAATACTTGAGTTTCAATCCTACACATTATTCTTTAGGGTTTTTGTAAGGGAAAAAGTTTTTCAAGAGAGAGTTTGTGGTCTTTTGATCACCAAGATATCATTGTATTTGTGGCTCCACTACCTCTGGACTAGAGGAGTGTGATTGAGGAGTTGGGTACTCCCTTGTGGTTGTAATCCTTTGTGAAAATTATAGTGGTTCTTAAATCCTTCTGGGTGAAGGCGGGGACGAAGAGCTGGGTGCTCGAACCTCGAAATAAATCTCTGTGTTTGCGATTGGTTTATTTGTGTTATTTACTTGCTTTATATTCGTTGCTATATTATCGATCAATACTCATACAACAAGATTGCATTGTGCACCTTAAACTCTTATCTAGAGGAATCACGAGGAAGGAGTTCAGAGCCCTTCACGGGGTATTCGGCTTCTAATCTTGTTTCGGGTGATCATTGCATCATAACATTTTAAATTTGTGTATTGATTAGCATTATCACCTATTCACCCCGTATAGGTGATTTCAATTGGTATCAGAGCGAGGACTCTAGTTTTTGGCTCACATCCTTAGAGAGACCCTAAAATTTGCTAATTACTATTTGTATATTTTCATTCATACACTAGTAAAGATGGCCGATAACATTAAGACCCCTCCCAAATTTGATGGACTCAACTTTCCCATATGGAAAGTTAGGATGACTATTTTTCTACAATCTCTAGGTAGTCTAGTTGCTAAGTCCTTGACCAAGCCTTATAGTAGACCCTAAAGTGAGGAGGACACTTGGTCCGAATTCACCTTCAAGGAATTTGATGCTAATTCAAAGGCTCAAAATGCCCTACTTTTAGCTTTGAATGAGGATGATCTAACATGGGTGATCCATTGCAAATCCGCTTATGAGATTTGGCAACACTTATTGGTCACTCATGAGGGAACATCACAAGTCAAGAGAGCTAAAATAGATCTCTTGCGTTCCCAATATGAAAGTTTTAGAATGCTAGAAGATGAATCTATTGATGATATGATTACCAAGTTTACTAAGATTACCAATGCTCTTTCTTCTCTAGGTAATGATATAAGTAACGACCAAAAGGTGCGTAAAGTGATTCGTGCTCTTCCTTCGTCATGGGAAATCAAAGCTACCACCTTGAAGGAGTTGAATGACAAAGACGAGATGGAGCTCATAAGTCTTATCGGAAATCTAAAGACTCATGAGATGGAGAAGAAGGCTAAAGAAGAAGCGGTACCTCAAAAGAAAAATTTCATAGCTTTTAAGTCTTCCTCTACCAACTACGATGATGAAGAAGATGATGAAAGCTATCTCTCCTTGTGAGAAATATAAAGAGAATGTACCGCAAGAATAAGCTCAACTATAGAAAACGATAGGAAGGGAAGGAGGAGAAAAGGATCATATGCTACAACTGTCGGAAACCCGGACACATCATGGTCGATTGTCCAGATTTCAAGAAAAAGATGACCTCCTCCTTGAAGCAAAAGAGGCCGGTTAAAAAGAAGGTATACAAAGCCACTTGGGATTCGAAAAGTGAATCTGAATCTGAAGTCGACACGGTAAATGTGTGTTTCATGGCAAACACACCTAAGATAACTACTCAACCACTTGATGATGAAAGTGGAATAAGTAGAGAAATCTTAGTACATACTTTTGCTGAACTTTCAGAAAGTTTTAATGATAAAAAGGTAGAGTGTTCAAAATTGAAAAAGGAAATAGAGATGCTTAAAAATCAACTTGCAATTTCATCAAAATAAAAGGATGAACTTTCTTCTAATCTTATTTCAACAAAAGAGATTTTGATACTTATAGAGTTGCTTGCAAAGCTAAATTTCCAAAATTGATGAAAATGAATTATCCTTGTTAAAAACTAAAATCAATGATTTTGGAAATGTTTTAAAAGAATGTGCTTTTAACACTACTAAATTAGAAGAAATGTTTTCAAAGAAGCATATGCACACTCCACATGCTAAAATGATAAAACAACTCATGCTCATCATGCCAACACATCACATGTCACTCATATTAAAACTACTCATGCTCACAATTCACATGTTCGTAAGCCACATGCTCATTATGCTTTTAAATATGGAAGAATTTATAGATGCACTTATTGTGGCCGGAATGACCATTTAGCTAAATTTTGCTATGATCATATAAATAGTACAAATAATCTTATGTGGGTTCGAAACACTAACTCTTCAGGACCCAAGAAAATGTGGGTACCAAAATAAAGTCTTAAATTATTTGATGTAGGTACACACTAAGGCTTCAAGACGTAAGGAGCGGTGGTACCTTGATAGTGGTTGTTCAAGGTATATGATATGGGACATCAATTTCACAACCCTATCAAGGTACGTTGAAGGTGGCACCGTCACCTTCGAAGATGAATCCAAGGGCATCATCATCGGTATAGGTAACATTAAAATTAGTGCATCTCCTTTAATAGAAAATGTTGTTCTTGTTGATGGGCTTAAACATAAATTGCTTAGTATAAGTCAACTATGTGATCGTGGTCTCAAAGTTGTGTTTGATGAATCTTCTTGCAAAATTTTTGATTGTAAAACCAATGATTGTATTCTCACTGGATTTCGTGAAAATAATGTCTATATTATTGACATGCTTAATTGGATTGTTCTACTAAATGCTTGAATGCTTTTGATGAGATCTCATGGTTATGGCATAGAAGTTTAGGACATGCATCTTTTGATCACTTTACTAGAATTAATTCTAAGGAATTGGTGAAGGGTATTGCTTATTTGAAGTTTGAAAAAGATCGCGTTTGTGGTGCGTACCAACTTGGGAAACAAACCAAGTCTTCTTTCAAACCAATCAAGGATATCATGTCAACTAGGCCATTAGATTTGATTCACATAGATCTTTTTGGACCAACTAAAACTAAAAGCTTAAATGGAAGTAGATATGTTTTTGTTTTAGTTGATGATTTTCTCGTTTCACTTGAGTTTTCTTTTGGAGCATAAAGATCAAATTTTTTCACATTTAAGATTTTTCGAAAGAGGGTTGAAAAAGAAAAAGGATTTTCGATTTTACGGATAAGAAGTGATAGAGGTGGTGAGTTTGTTAACTAACTCTTCATAACTTATTGTGATGAAAAGGGAATTAAGCATGAAATGTCATGTCCTAGAACTCCACAACAAAATGGAGTAGTTGAAAGGAAGAATAGAACTCTTCAAGAAATGACTGGGACTATGATAAGTGAATATGGGCTCTCTCAATACTTATGGGCCGAGGCCGTAAATACCGCATGCTGCATATCAAACCGTATTTATTTGTGCAAAAATACTTTCAAAACCTCTTTTGAAATTTATCATTTAAGAAAACAAAATGTTTCATACTTTAAAGTTTTTGGATGCAAGTGTTTTGTTTTGAATACTAAAGATAATTTGGGTAAATTTGATGCTAAGGCTTATGAAGCAATCTTTGTTGGATATTCTAGTACTTGCAAATCTTATAGAGTATTCAATAAATCATCTAATACTATTGAAGAATCTATGCATGTTAAATTTGAAGAATCTAATACTATTGTTGAGAATGTTGTAGAGATTGACTCATTAGGTGAGGACATGGAGAAAATATCCTTGAAGGACTCACCCATCCAAGAAGACAAGCAAGAACCCATTGGTGAAATTCAAAAGGATGAAGTGGAAAAATCTCAACCACTTTCTAAAGATTGAAGATACGCTACAAATCATCCCAAAGATCTCATCATAGGTGATGTATCAAAAGGGGTAACTACTCGCTCCAAACTCCATGAATTATGTGAAAATTTTGCACTCATATCTCATTTTGAACCCAAAAACATCCTCGAAGCCGAGGGTGACTCATATTGGTTGCTAGCTATGCAAGAAGAGCTCGATCAATTTGAGCGCAACCAAGTTTGGCACCTTATTCCTAGACCCCATGATAGACCAATAATTTGTACTAAATGGATTTTTAGGAACAAGTTGGATGAGTCAGGAAATGTTATTAGGAATAAGGCTAGGTTAGTGGCCCAAGGTTACACTCAAGTTGAAGGAATCGACTTTGAGGACCTTGCACCCGTAGCACGGCTTGAAGCCATACGGATCACACTAGCTTATGCATCTTTTAAAAAATTTAAACTTTTTCAAATGGATGTAAAAAGTGCATTTTTAAATGGTTTTATTGATGAGAAAGTTTATGTTGAACAACCTCCCGGTTTTGTACATCATGTTCATCCAAATTTTATTTTCAAACTTGATAAAGCATTGTATGGTTTAAAACAAGCTCCAAGAGCTTGGTATGAAAGGCTTCTAGTTTTCTTCTTTCAAATGATTTTGTTAAAGGCAAAGTAGACACCACACTATTTACTAAACATGTTGATAGTGACATTCTTATAGTTCAAATATATGTTGACGATATAATCTTTGGTTCTACTAATGAGTTACTTTACAAGGAGTTTGAACAATGCATGCAACGTGAATTTGAGATGTCATTAATGGGTGAATTGAACTATTTTCTTGGACTCCAAGTCAAGCAAATGCGTGATGGGATTTTCATATGTCAAGCAAGTACTCCAGGGAACTCATCAAGAAATTTAGAGTTGAAGACTCAAAAATTTGTAACACTCCCATGGCTACCACCACCAAGCTGATATGGACGACCAAGGTAAGTGTGTTGATATAAAATTATATAGAAGCATGATTGGTAGTTTGTTATATTTAACGGCTAGTAGGCCGGATATTATGTTTAGTGTGTGTCTTTGTGCTAGATTTAAATCGTGTCCTAAAAAATATCATTTAATTGCTGTAAAACGCATTATTCGTTATATTAAGGGCACTATTGGAATGGGTCTTTGGTATCCGAAAACTGGAGATTTCTCAATGACGAGTTTTTTAGATGCCGACTATGCGGGTTGTAGAGTGGATAGGAAGAGTACTAGTGGAACATGTCAATTTTTTGGTAATTGTCTTATTTCATGGTCTTTCAAGAAACAAAATTCGGTAGCCCTCTCAACCACCGAGGCGGAGTATGTTGCGGCGGGGGCTTATTGTGCACAAGTCCTTTAGATGAAACATACTCTCCTTGATTATGTTTTGCATTATGACCATATAAAAATATTTTGTGATAATACTAGTACTATTCATATAACTAGGAATGCAAATCAACATAGTATGACCAAGCACATTGATTCGATATCACGTCCTTAGAGATCATTTTGAGAAAGGTGATATTGATATTGATTATGTTTCTTCCGATTTTCAACTTGCCGATATTTTTTACTAAACCACTTGACTATAATAGATTTTCTTTTATATGTGGTGAACTTAATGTTTGTGTTGTTGAATAAAGAAGTTTTCTTACTAATATATCCCTTTTTGATGTATGACAAAAAGGGGAGAAATATGTGTTATGATCTGGTGTTTTACTTGTTTCATTGATGGTGTTTTATTGATGGTGTTTTATTGATGCTTAAATCAAATTTGTGTTTTATTGATGCTTAAATCAAATTTAAAAAATTCTCTCATAATAAATTGTTTTATACTTGTTTAATATAGCATTATTTGAGGGAGAGTTTTTACCTCCCTTTTATATCTTGTGTTATAGCCTATATGTTTTGTCATCATTAAAAAGGGGGAGATTGTTGGCCCAAAAGGTTACACTCTCTATTTGTTTAAGTTTTGATGATAACAAAACACATAGAAGCTATTTGGTACTAATAAGTTGTTTAGAATGAGTTTCAGGTTTGTACTAGTCATGATGGCCTTTCTAAGCTATTGTAAAGAATTATGATGCTAAAAGGCAAATGGCGCAAGCGGACGTTTTCATAGAAGATAAGGCTCTAGCTTGGTGTAACGCGGCTCAGAGACTTCCTTCCTCAGTTTTTATAATTTTTAGTGTGCTAAAAAATAGTGTATAGTGTTGAAGCTCAATATTCCTCACACACAAGATTTTGTACATGATTTTTCTAAAAGATGTTTCTCCTATATACAAAATATTTTTAAACATATTCTAATACTTACAAACTCTATTTTATATAGTATACTAAGTCTTGATCAAAATTAATTTGCAAATTATCAAGATCTTCAAAATCATTTTCAAAAGAACTGTTTTTGGCCTATTGCGGTCGACCGGACGGTCGACCGGCTCTGTTTTAGGTCAGAACAGTCGACCGGGCGGTCGACCGCACTTCTGACCGTTTAGGTGCGTGCATATGTGCACGTTTCCCAGTCGACCGGGCGGTCGACCGGACCCTATATCGGTCGACCGAGCTTCGGCCGACTGAAAGCACCCATGTTTCTGTTTGTTACGGTTGACCGGGCGGTCAACCGTGGGCTGGCAACGGTTATATTTTTTGAAAACCGGTCGACCGGCCGGTCAACCGTAAGCTTAATTTCAACCCAAACGGTTAGTTTTTTAAACACGTTGTAAAATATGGTTTTCTTCTCTAAACGAATTTGAGGGCTGGATTTAGATCTAATCTTTCCTAATTTTTCACTATAACAGTTTACTCTTTAATCCCTACCTTTATCCTATAAATAGGAATGATTAGGGTTGAGGTGATGACAACAATCCTTTGCAAAAAGAAATCAAGTTTAAGTCTTTTAAAAGAAGTTTTTGCTCTCAGATTTTGTGCTCAAAATTCTCTCTTTTTACTGTAGTTTTTGTTTCAAAACTCTCTTCAATTTTATTTTCTTTTTCACTTACAATACTTGAGTTTCAATCCTACACATTATTCTTTAGGGTTTTTGTAAGGGAAAAAGTTTTTCAAGAGAGAGTTTGTGGTCTTTTGATCACCAAGATATCATTGTATTTGTGGCTCCGCTACCTCTGGAGTAGAAGAGTGTGATTGAGGAGTTGGGTACTCCCTTGTGGTTGTAATCCTTTGTGGAAGTTATAGTGGTTCTTAAATCCTTCTGGGTGAAGGCGGGGACGTAGAGCTGGGTGCTCGAACCTCGAAACAAATCTCTGTGTTTGCGATTGGTTTATTTGTGTTATTTACTTGCTTTATATTCATTGCTATATTGTCGATCAATACTCATACAATAAGATTGCATTATGCACCTTAAACTCTTATCTAGAGGAATCACGAGGAAGGAGTTCAGAGCCCTTCACGGGGTATTCGGCTTCTAATCTTGTTTCGGGTGATCGTTGCATCATAACATTTTAAATTTGTGTATTGATTAACATTATCACCTATTCACCCCCACTAGGTGATTTTAAAAATAAGTACTAAATAAGTACAACAATATAAAAACACATGTCCAAACACCAAATACATGTCCAAACATTAAATACTACATGTATACATAAAAGAGTACATAAATAAAGACATGAAAATAAAAACTCCCAGATAACTCCACAAAATCTCTCTCCCCTTTTGTCATCAACAGAAAAGGGGTCATTCCTCCTAAAAGTTTGGATCTTCAGAAGAAATTGGTGCTTCTGAAGGAGCTGGAGGAGGTACCTAGGTGTTAACGGAGGACCCGATGCAGGAAGGGGTTACGCATGGCCTCTTGGAAGTAGAACAGGCCAAACGTTCCTACTATAGGTCTCGTCGACGTATGTCTGGAGATAGCGAATAGATGAGCAGATGTATTGCAAGTCATTCTGAACTCTGTGCGCCATCCATTTAAAATTTACGGTCATCTTCAGATCATGCTCCCGAAGCTGCGTAGAGAGAGCTGAGTATGGGTCAACAGCGGCTGAGGAGGCTAAAGAGGATCTAGGGGCAATAGCAGAAATGATAGGAGAGGGCTGAGGAGTAGGAGCACGCTCCCTAACACGCATCCTCTTTAGAAGAGTGTTGTTGATATCAACAGACGGTTCGATAGACCATTCAACAAAAAGATCAAATTATAATTGTTTGAGAGTCGGGTAATGAGCATCCCAAATAGTAAGTACCGGTTTGAGATCAGGAGGTGCTCAGTGACTATGAAATTGATGATAAGCTTAAGAATGTTAACTCTAATGTCTTTCAGAAGGTAATAGATCAAGAGGGGAGTATAACCCCGTGTATGACTATATTCTCCTGATTTTGACAGAAGATTATAGAACACAATCTTAGTTAGAACCTGAGCAGTGAGTATATAATACTTCACCTCCTCGTTCCTAACTAAAGCAGGGTTATCATCATCGTGAAGTAGAAAAGATGCAGTGAGGGCAGATTTAGCGTCAGGATATTCAAAATCATATATATATCAACATTATATATTTATCTATACCCTCACAGGAGAGATATAGCAGATGGGCAAATTGATTTAAAGAAATGTTAATGTCCTTACCCAAAATCCTAGATCTGATATGATTGTTTTGGAAAGTCTGATTAGAGTAAAAATCATGCACAAGTTCAGGCTAGACGGGTTCCTTAATGGTGACTATGTATTCAAGAGAGTTTGTGTTTAAAAAGTTTGCTAAATTTAAGTGCTCAAAATCAGCAAGCACAACAGTTATACTAGAAATTACATGTTTATTATGGATCACAGAAAATCTATAAGATGCATTCTGCGAAACAAAGGGGTTTGATGATGATTCGGGTTATTTACCCTTCTCAGATCTAAGCCTCTTTGACATGGTAAAGATAGGAAGATGATAAACAAGAGTTTGGCATGAATTTTAGAGAGATTTCTAGAAAACATTATGAAATAAAGAGGATTTTGAGAGATTAGGGATTATACATTGAAGAAACCAAATGTTCTCCTTGAAATCAAATAAATCTAAAGTTTTGAGAAGAGATACAACAAAATTTTGGGTTTAATTTGAGATTGGAAAGGATTTGGGAGAGATGGGAGGAAAAAAATAGGGAGGAGAAGAAGAGAGAGACGATGGAGAAGAAAAAATGAAAGAGAATTAGGGATTTTGGGATTTTTTAAACTGGCAAAAAGTCATCAGACCTGACCCACGGTTGACCGTCCGGTCGATCGGGGTCTAACGGAGAGAATCTCGGTTACAGTCGGTCGACCAGCTTAGGCCAAATTTTTTATTTTTGTATATCAGGTTTCCTCAATCGACCGCCCGGTCGACCAGACTTATATCAGGTCAACTCAGTCGATGGTCGATCAACCGTGACTGCCCAAAAATAGTTTTAAAAAATATGAATTAATGGCTTTTGAAATTTTTTTTACTTGGATATTTTTATTCATAAAATAAAGAAATAACACCAAAAATCTTATAGGCATGAAAAACACATGAAAATAATATCAAAACATTTTTTTATTGTTATTATATTAAAAATATATTTTTCAATAATTAAATCATATATTAAGCAATTAAAAAACAAGATATTAAAGCGGAATACCCTTAATAGATTCTAAACTTCTCCTCGTCATTCCTCTAGATAAGAGTTGAAGCGCACAATTACTATCTTGATTTATTGCTAAAATATGGTTTAAATATGATACCCAACCACAAGATAGATATATACATGTATATGAGCAAATAAATTAATCTATGTACACATACATGCACAGATATTTATCAACCAAGTGAGCATGAAAAAATACTGTAAACATGGGTAAGCAAATCATAGGTTAGTAAAGAACAAAAGCAATGTTAACGGACTAGCTCATATATAAGCAAGTTATAAAAACAACAAAAAGAAATTATGTATTCATAACTAAAGCAAATTAATACAAAAGAAAAGCTAGCTAATCTTATGCACATATAGATCTAGCTAGAAATGAAATTTTCAAATGGAGAGGTTACCAAATCATAGGCAATCTCCAAAATAGGTGCTTCTTGATAGCGATGCAATATGACAGTTGATCCTTTGAGCTTCGATGCATCCACCACCAATGCACCATCTCCCCTTATGTCTTGGAGGAGGACGACATACCTACATCAATCATGTTGGGTGTGTTCTTTAGTACTCAAATCTTTTTAGGTCCTATAGGGTTAGTACTTTCTCGAACCCAAACATTTTTGTTTACCATATTTAACTTAGCATAATAAAATTTTACTAAATGGCCTTTGCGTCCGCAATGTGCACATGTGTACACTTTGTCATACATGAAAGCATACTTATGTTGATGTGTATGTGCATGTTATGCATGTTTTTCATGGTGTGTGTGAGATGAATGAGGTGTATGTTTCCTTTGGATTTTTCTCTTTGAAAATATAGAAGCAAATTTGTTCATATCAAATGCACACTTTTTCAAAGTGGTATCCAAAACATCAATACGTTTTTGAATATCCAAAAATTCATTTTTGTTAAAAGCAATATTAGGGCTTTTACCCTTACAAACAAGTTTGTATTTATCAAAATTCTTTTTTGTTTTCTCAAAAGAAATAGATAAGTTGTTTTTCTCTTTAAAAATAATTTCTAGGTTATTCTTTAAAAAGTCATTTTCTTTTTCAATTTTTTATTTTGTGCAAGAGAAATTTCATATTTATTTTGTAATTCTTCAAAAAATTGTGCAAGTTCATTCATAATTAAATTATTATCTTCTAAAGAGCTTTTGAGATTTACCATAGAAGTCTCCTCTCCGTTTTCCATGAAGCAAACGTGTGCGGCATCAATCTCCTCTTCGGAATCCGTTTCCGAATCATCGCAAGTGGCTACCATCGCCTTCTTCTTATTATGCACGTTCTTGGAGGTAGTGGCTTGAAGTGAGGGGCAATCTGCAATTAGATGGTCCATTTTCTTGCAATGAACGTAAGGACCCGTCTCCTCCTGCTTCTTTTCAAATCTTCCTTCTCTTCAAATCTTCTTGATGTCTTCCTCTTCGGAAGTTACTTTGTCTTCGCTTTTTATAAAACATCTTTCCTACTTTCCAAATGAGCATAGCAAAGTTCTTATCACCATCTTCCAATGATTCTTCTTCATTAGAGGATGAGGGAGTAGCCTTGAAAGCTATCGCTTTCTTCTTTGGAGTCTCCCTTTCTTCTCTCATCTTCATTTCCATCTCATGGGTTTGGAGATTTCCAATGAAGCTGGAGAAATCAATCTCCTCTCTATCATTGAGCTCCTTAAGGGTTGTCGCCTTGACTTCCCAAGCTTTGGGGAAAGCTCAATGACCTTGCGAATCTTTTGGTCATTGTCAATGGTGTCACCTAAAGAAGATATCCATTAGTGATCTTAGTGAACCGAGTAAGCATCTCACCAATACTTTTATTTTTAAGCTTGTAAAAATTCTCATATTGAGAACGAAGCAAGTCAACTTTAGATCTCTTGACTTGCGATGTCCCCTGATGAGTAACGATAAGATTATTCCAAATCTCATAAGCGGATTTGCAATTAATTACATAGGAAAGATCATCATCATTTAATGCTTGGGTAAGTACATATTGGGCTTTAGCATTGGCCGCATAGTCCTTAGCGGTTACTTCGGAGCATGTATCCTTATCACTATGAGGATCAACAAATTCTTTGGTAATGCCTTTGGCAACTCTAACTCCTAAGGACTTAAGGAATATATTTATCTTGACCTTCTAGATGGGAAAGTTTAACTCATCAAATTTGGGTGGGGATGTGATGCTAGAGAAATCATGTGATACAATGAAAACAATAATAAGTGCACAAACAAATAACAAGTGCAACAAATGAATATAGCCAAATGAAAGGATCTCCCTTAGATAGTTAAACCAAAACTAGGGTTTGGCTCTGATATCAATTGTAAATCACCTAGAGGGGGATGAATAGGTGAAGGCTATACTAAATGGCAAATAATGTGAAATTGAAATATACTTGCTAGCAACCTAGGAAATACCAATCACTACACAAGAAATACTTACAAATAAGTAAATATTATAAGTTTGCAAGTAAATAAAGAGAGAGTAGAGTGAAGAGAGAAAGAGTAAGCAATCGTAAATATGATGATATGTTTCAAGGTTCGAGCTACTGCTCTACGTCTCCGCCTTCAACAGTATGAAGGATTTTCACTATGACTGATCTTACTAGATCGTCAACCGTTATAAGTTCTCACTAGAACTCAATGGACTCACAAGTCCTCTCTCGCGGTGTTGCAACACCAACCGGAGCTCACTAGCTCACTTGAGACCACAATCTCTACAACTTCACAATAGAAGAAAATTGGTGATCTTCACTTAATCACAAATGGTCACAAGCACAATCCTATAACTAAGATGAGGAGATGAAACTCTCTGAGATTGTGTAGTGGAAATAGCTTGTAAAGATGTAGAGGGAAGGCTCAAGCTAAAAATCTAGAATGTGAAATTTTGGCTCAAAAGAAAATCTTTTAAGAAAAGGATAAAACTTGACTAAATCTTCTTGTAAACTTATAAAATCTTTTTCAAACTTCTTAAAACTTGTTAGACGATTTTTCTACAGTCCCACTATTTATAGGGGATGAAAACATGAGGAGAAAATCCAAAAGAATCGTTGGGAAAAAACCCAGAAAAAGACAAACTGGAATATAGCTGTTGGGAAAAATCAGAAGAAAATCCTTCTGTCGGTCGACTGGCCGATCGACCGCCAACGATCGAATTTCTGACCATTGGGAATAGCAGTCGACCATCGATCGACCGTTATTCCCAACCAGAGAGCCAAGCTCTTTGTCGGTCGA